>JAUMHI010000054.1:4271576-4335471 GCA_032359435.1 Enteromius unitaeniatus | reverse complement strand
GACAACATAAACATCAGTTGAGGGCTGCAACTGCGCTTTTTAAACGAGAATATCCAGGCTGTACTACTACTGTCGGCTATATGAGTTCTTGAAATTAACATGATTTCTTAATGCCTATAGAACATAACAGAGACATTTTATGATTATTACAATACATTTCTTACATACGGTTACTTTAATGTGCATTTAAACATGACCAGAGAGGAGTAACATTGAATGGTTCAGAGCACGTTTATGTTTTAATGATTCAGTATTTCGGGTCAATGTTGACGATTAGAAACTATGAAAGATCTCCAAGGATTATTGCTGCAGGACTGACACATCTGATTTCATTATCTTGTTTGTACAGCATATACATTTCTCAGGAAAAACTCTGTCAAGCAGCAGACTCTGAGAGAATACAAAACAGTAGTTTGGCTCTCTTTCTCTCTCTCTAGGGATAGATTTAGGAGAACGACAGAGAGCTTTACCCTCAAATCCAGACGATTTGGTGGTTGTGTAAAAGCAAGTTACATCAAAGCATCTTGTTAGAGGATTTTAAAGAACAAAGGAAAATAGGTTCACATCCTTTGTTAGAGATATTTCATCAGGTTTTCTGCCAGATAAACATATAGACCAACATTTCAGTTCATAATTGTGTTTTCATGCCAGTATTCACTTGCGTGTTTCTACCAGAGTAATCAATGCAAGAGACTAGAGAATGGAGTATAATTGCAGGTCAGTTTAATTTTTCATGAATAGGCTGTAGTTTTGTGCTTGTTTACTTGGTTACTTAGAATTAAACAGCAGTAACAGCCAGATGATTAATAATAGCTAGTCTACTGTAAACTAAAGTAATCACTCTCTATCATCACTCAAAATACCGTATGATATAAGACGTTATTATCTACTGTAAAGTTACAGTACTAGTAATTTAGCAGACAGATGTTATAAAACATTGTTTTATGACTTCTTTAGAGGAAGCTAGGGCAAATAACAACACAACCCTTCAATTAAAACCAAAACACATGGTTACTAATTAAATCATGGTAACCACAAATTAACCATTATATTTCTACACTAATGTATTTTAAAGAAACTTTGTGACCTGGTTGTTTTGGTCACGATAGACTTCCATAGTCAATGGTGACCCAAAACAGCTTGGTTACAAACTTTCTTCAAAATATCTTCCTTTGTATTCAGCAGATCAAAGAAACTACTAAACAAGGACAGAATTTGAATTTTTGGGTGAACTGTTCCTTGATGTACATGTCAGAGCCCACACTCCTTTCCTTTAACTTAAGTAAAAAGTGTGCTCAGTATTTCTACTTTTACCAGAGTATTTTTAGACACTAGTATCTATACTTCTACTCGGGTGAAGGATGTGTGTACTTTTGCCATCTCTGATGATATATTTTAAATTAACTTATAAATCCAATTTAATTGAATTCAATCTATATTATATTAGTTTTGTAAGCCTTTTTAATCCTGTATATCTCAAAATGTGCCGTTCAAACTGAAAGGTATGAGGAACCTTAAAAAAAATAACTTTTTAAACCTTGGGGTGGATTATGAGTACTGAAAGTTGTTTTCATAATTCAATAAACTCTTCTGCAGCAACAAATCCAGTAATGTTATTGCTTATAATATGACCTCTGTATATTAGACATAAACACTAGTAGCTCAAAGCACTGAATATAGGATTGATATTTACATAGTGGCAATATGTTTAAACTACTACCATGGTTATGCATGAACAATTGCTTTAATATGCATGCAAAATGCAAAAAGGAGCCCCAGAAATAAAATACTGTCACACACACGCGGGTCTGTTTAGTGATGCTGCGACAGCATGAATCTGAAGTGATTGTGACAGCTCTAATAACAGTAATTGCCAGCGGCCCAACACTGCAGCTGAGTCTCTCTGACAGGCCCAGTCAGAACAAAGATGACGGCAACTACATCAGCAAGACAACACGCTCCATATTAACTTTGTATATCAGCATCAAGAGTCCCTGCGTGCCCTGGAATGATCTACAATTTATTTAGTGCAAACTACTTTTTTTTGAATCTCATGGCTGAGTTTTGAAGGATGAAATTAAACTTCTTAAATTAACCAGTAGTGATTAAAATGGAATATAATTCTGGTAATATAGGATATTTAATGCGTATTTGCCATATTTTCACATTTAAATATAATTTAATGTTCATTTTAAAAACACTATTTAATTATATTGTTTACTGTAATCTTTACAAAATCTAAAAATGAACAGCTATTGTTCATTTTGTACATTGCCTAAATTCATTTCATTTATTTTTATTTTATTCATGTTTTATTTTTTACTTATTTACACAAATAAAAATTTTGCATTTATCAGTTATTGACTCTAAAAGGGAAAAAAAAATAATAGCAGTTTTTCATGTCATCCGTTGTATTGTTGTGATGCATAAATTATTTTAATTTCTTTGATTGATTTTAGTTTTTAATGTTTTATTTTTATTTATTTACACAAAACACTACTAATACAACTATCAATGATTGTTATTGACTGTAAAATGAAAAAGTAGTATCCATTTTTAATTGTTGTGATGCCTAAATTAATTTAATATTATAATATAATTATATATTTATATTATATTTACGTAAAATTTAATTTTATGAAATGTTATATCAGTAATATATCATTAAATTGTTTTTTGTAGACAAATTTGTAAAACTTGAAAATGTGAGAATATGCTTGTAGATGTGACTTAGACTTATTCTACATTAGGCTTATCCATAAACAAAATATAAATGAAGAATGTCTGTCAATTTGGGTTTTTATAGTAAATGGACCTCCAAATCTTTTTTGTCTTTATACAGTCAAATGCATTTTATAAATGAACAAGGATCTGCTAAGAGGCACTTTGTAACTCCCATCTGGAAACTAGTGTGTGTCATACATTTATTTATTACATTTAGTAATACATCTGCTTTACAGTGGGACAATGCTGGATGTTCAATATGGATCCAGTCCATCAGTAAATGAGCTGCTCACTGCAGTAAAACACTTGCTCTGATTAGTGGAAGAAAATTTCAGAGCTTCTGTCGCCACTTGTCTCTTTCCTTTACATCAAATTTGTGCTTAAGGCGTAGGTGAGAAAGAGAAAGACTAACTAAATTATATTTAAAGACCATCCACAATGTGACATAATGGTTTAACAGCAGAAAGCGCTCATGGTATCTCATGAGTTTAATCTGTTGAAAGCTGCTGTTGCAACAACAAGTGTGAGTCCATGAACCGCAGGAGCAGGCAGAGAGAAAATCACCTCCTCGCCAATAATAATGACACTAATAGACATGAACTGCCTGTGAAACTGCTGTTCAAACAGCTCTGCCACACCTGGAGAATATACTCAATGACGAAAATTACCGAAGAATGCAAAGGGTCACAAAGCTTTGGCAGGAAGCATACATGTTCACACTTTTAAGAGCTCTCCAAAAGGAATTGGGCACTGAACTTCTGAATCTCAATAGAGCAATTCAAGAGATTCCTTTGCTTTTAGAAACTGCGCTCATAAACCAGCTGCATTGAGATATCAAATAATACTTTAACAGTGAGACATATTACATGCTGAAGTTTAACACTTTTGGGATTTGCAGATTTTTTATGAATGACGTGTGTGTTGTGCTCGTGTGGAGGACGCAGATTCTGTGTGGACCTACTTATTGGCTTATTCTATATGCAATTGATTAGATTATTCCTGTCTCAGGCAAACATCCTTGTTCTTCGTGTCATGTTTCATCCACATGCTACTCATACATTCACAGTTATATTGGCAGACAATATATTTGAGCTAGGCTAATGCATTTGATTTAATATATTTATACTTTATATGTGTATGTTTTAAAAAGAAATTGTTTTTTAACAGTGAACACCAATTTCTGTGGTCAAAATATTTTTTTTTTATATTTAAACTTCTCATGTTTAACTCTCCATGTATTCCTACCAAAAATATATCAAGAAATGTTTAATGAGTTATATGCATTGCTTAGGACTTTATTTGGACAACTTTAAAGGTGATTTCCTTAATATTTAGATTTTTTTTTTCTAGATTTTCTAATAGTTGTATCTCTTGTTCTATACTTAATATACATAAATAGAAAAATATTAATAATAAAAAAACCCTTATGACCGGTTTTGTGGTCCAGGGTCACATTTGTATTGTTGTATGAATAATAAAACATTTAATTCAATATAGTTTTTTAACAAAATTCTTAACCCCACACCAAAACCTCACACATTTTCCAAGCCTGGCTACGGCCACGCATCAGACGTCCATGGCATGTACGATATCTAATGATAGTGAATGACAGATGCAAGGTAAGAGGTGAAGAGATCATGAGAAACAAAGGACACAGGCATGGGATTTTCCACTCTCCACCGAAGCAGCTTGAGACAGCAGAACCTTTAAACACACATGCGAATGTTTGCACAAGAGCTTCAGTTGACCCTGTCAGCATCGAACGGGTCCTACTATAGAAAGGGGCCATCGGCGGTGTGCGCACCGCAGCTGAGATCCGATCCGCGGACGACCAGCTGCGCTCTGACAGGATGCAGAGCCGATCCAGATGTGCATGAAACACTGGAGATGACAACAGCGCTTTTCACAGAGCACTTGTTTTATTTTCCTCTGGATCCTCCTCGCTCTCACCCGGGATCCGCTTCCAGCACTTGTCCAAATACGGGTCCGGCCCAACTAATGGAAACACAAATGCTCCTCCAGATCAGATACATATGTGATCGCGCACATCTGCATAGTAGTGCAGGCGTAGTGTGCTTTGCTCTCAAAAAATCCCAATAATCCCAATGATAATAAACTGCGTGTTTGTGCTCATGCGAACATGTGTTTGCTCAAGTGTTAATGATGGACAGTGCATGTGACCCCGTGCTTCCAGAGCCTCCTGTGACCCCCACCGCCCCGGCGTCGCTGGCCCAGCGTGTCGTACACTGACTGGGGTTGGACTGTGAGAGGAGCCCTTGCAGGACCGCAGGATCCAGCCCCCACTCATCTGGGGCCAAGGACAATGTTTGAACACCTGCCCACGGCTCTCAGGAGCGAGGGGAGGGCTTGTTATTCCCTGCAAAGTATCCCTGTTGGGCAGAGTGGACTGGAGCGGGCTAGTTTACTCTCGAGCGGCCCGTAAGCATGCACTCTAGCCTGTCATCGGGACAAACGTGGAGCCACAGTTGCAGAGTAAGTGAATTTCGAGTGCGTGTTCAAAACGAGCAATATGTTTAAGCATATGGATGTGTGAAGACGAATCCAGCCAATCAGATTCCTCCATCTGGTGTGATCGTGATTGCTCGTGCATTTGTTTTGTGTGTCTCCAGCATCCAAAATTAACACTCACCAATCGACGTGATATTCTGGAACTGCAGTGTTACATGGTTTACATTGATTGCCTAATCATTGTGAATGTAAGAGAAACAAAACAAAAACCCAGAATATCGTGACATTTTTTTGTCCTTGGTGGAAAATGTCACATACATAATATTCTACTTCACAAAATGAACAACGGAATTGAAAAAGGTAAACAACTGCAACAAAAAAACTGATCTAATCTAATATAATATAACATAACGTAACGTAAAGTAACGTAATATAATTATGATAATGTTGTGAAATATGTTTCATGGCCCATGAGAATAATTTACTGCTGGTAAATATTCTAAATTCACCCACAAAAGGCAGTTTTGGCAAAAAAAAGAAAGACAGAAAGGAAAAAAGTGAACACTTTATTATTTAAGTACATAATAATAAAGCATCAAAGTTACTGAATAGTTTATTCATAGTCTATAAATTGTAGCTTCTACTTTTCAAGTAAGTGTAATAATCATGTAATGTGCAATGGACATTTCTGTAATTTACTAATTAAAATCAATAGTTAAGAGATTGTTTTGCATTTAACACAAAGACGCCTAATTATAACTGTTCTGTGTGACTTTTTAGACTTTTTATTTTATAGAGATAGGAGAGGGCCAGTGGAAGAAAATAATCTGTATATACTGTATATATCACAACTACTGTACATTTTTCTGCCTTATGCAATTACTATTATTTTTATTTTTTATTCATCATTAGAAATAGGTTAAGGAGATCTGAAATATATCTATGGTTCATGAAAATATAAAAGAGTAATAGCAAATCAATTTTTATCTAGGTTAGAAACACTTAAGTAATTTAATGGCAATTTAGTTTTTTCCTTGACATAATCTAAAGTGACTACTGAATACGTTCACAATGACTTTAGAAGCACTATTCGTATATATTACGGTATTACCGAGAAAGTACAGTTTTGAATTTACTTTAAAATAAGAGTTTATAAATGGTTAATTCAAAATAATTGAGACATTTTAGTCATCTCAATGACAAAAGGTGTACCTGAATTTAATAGAAACTATTACAAAAATTAAAAAAGACTATCCACATGTGTGTTTATTATAAGTGTGTAAGTATGCGAATGTTTGTCCATGTGTGTGTGTTTGTAGCTCTTACCTTCTTTTTGTCCCTCATGGAGCCTTTCCCTCTCACCATGATCTTACATCCTGTCTCTGCCTCCAGCTGTTTGGCTGTGAGCCCCCGCGGGCCCAAGATCCGGCCCACAAAATTAAACTGCAACATACAAACACACACACACATATATCACTCACTGCATCTGCGTCCAGATGGAGCGATAAAGAGTTGACATTTGACAAGTGAGTTTGCATCAACAACACTATAAAAGGTACATTTCATGTTACTTCATGAATTTCTTCTCTTTAGTGAAGCATTATTACGCTCGGGGCCATAAACATAATATTCTAATACGGTTGAAGACATTTTAATGTAATTTCTAATTCCTAACACACACACTCATATATCACTCCTACACTAGCTTCAACCTGGCTGCTTATCACACTCAGTACAAGAATTATAATTACCTTTTTTAAGCCTTTCATGCTCCTGCACAACAATATTTAGTTGATCAGATTCATCCTCACTCTCCTGCTTTCTACTCCTAGACCTTCTTTAGGCACTTTATTAACACTCTGAAAAGAGCGCAAAAGCCGTAATAGGGGCAGTAACCTTTCCAAAGGCACCAAAACATACCATTTAGGTACTAATATCATATGTATACTTTAGGTAGTGATATGTACGTTTAAGGTACTAATATGCACCCTTCAGGGGTAAATATGGTTTTGTTACCACCCCAGTGAAACTGTATCTCATCCACCTTCAAAATGCAATTGAAATCGCATCTGTTTAATCAGGGTTATTAAAATGTTTATGCATTGTCATTGTCCTTGGGTTTGTGAGCAGTGATATACTTGTATATATATATATATATAAATGTATGTGTACATGTGTAAAACCTTAAACCAAAATGTGTTCTTGTCTTATAAGACAACTTTGTGATCCACTTCAAATGTTGCTTCTTAGATGTTGGATTCAGATACTACAATAGACCGATACTTGATTTTTATGTATGTTTGCCCTCACATTAACACTGTGGCATGTTGGTACTTTCCTTGAACCCAGGTTAATTTCTGAGCTGGCTAAGTTCAAAAGTGTTCACGGACATGTGAGATGGTGTAAAGAGGGTGAATGCATTTCCCTGGGAGGTACTTTATTAGAGTGGGTGGCTAAGAGTTATCGTGAAGCTCATCAGCCAGGACTCAGACAATGTGAGGAGAGCAGCAGCCGATAGCCATATTCCAGCTCCTCTGGGCCTTCACTGACAAGATAAGGGCCACCAATTGTTCAGCTAATCAAACAGGTATATCAGGACTGACCCGAAGGCTGTCAGTCAAACGCTCTGGCTTGGTCTGTTGGCGATCATGCTAGATTTTTTGTGTTACATTACTATAGCAGACTAACTCTGAATACAGTATTATTAAAAAGTTTGTGGTTGGCTAAGTTATTTTGGATGAAACAAGCGCAGTCTTGGTGAGCAGAAGAGACATCTTTAAAAAAAACATAACTTATTGTCCAAAAACTTTTGACTGGTTTCGTAGTTTAAATAAAAAAAATTACGATATTTGACCTGTTAATTCAGATCATTTAACATGCAACTCAATAACCCCAGAACATAACCCACAATTATGTCTGCATACTTAAAATAATCTTGTGCATTGTTTGAAGCTGTACAGTCATGCAATCACTATTTTTATCTTATTTTGTTAAAGGAAGTTTGCATGCTGCATTTCCTTCTCTTCTTTAGGGAACTCCATCCTAATACAGTCGCAGCCGCGGTGGCGGTTTGTTTTGGAGGCATGCAGCCTTGCGTTGTGTAAAATCCCATTTTACACTACAGGCCTCCTGCTCTAATCAATAAGCCTTCGGGGTCTGCTTTATCAATGTGTTTGGTATTCTGACGCTACGCTCTTTTCACATGACTGACTCCATGCATAATCGACTACTGGTAAAACACAGTCACTGAGTATGTGTTTGTGCAGCTTTCTTTTTTTTTTCTGGCACCCTTCATCCCTGTCCAAGTGCCTTGTGGATATGAATGAAAAGAAGCAATTAAATTTTACTTGGAGGCACAAAGCACAAGGGCGTGCATTACATTTGTATGCGTGCGCCTTCACCCTTCAAATAAAAGTTGTGTGTGTTTATTTCTGCATGCACATAAAAAAGATGACTGTCAGTCTATCTTTTTTATTATTAATAAACCTATTACAATATACATATGGCACTTTTTACATGCTAATAAATCATATTTAAATGAAAGTGGCTCTAAGAGCATCACACAGTCAAGAATAATTCAGACAAATTTCCATTGGTTGTTCATGTTTGTATATGTTTTGCATATATGCAATTATTGTATGAACATAATTAAAATAATCATGAATAATCAGTTATTAATGTGCATGCCATGCAATTATTGTATAAAATGTGACCCTACACTACAAACCAGACATAAGCAGCACATATTTATTTGGGGCAATAGCCAGCAATAATTGTATGGGTCAAATCGATTGATCTTTCTTTTATGCCAAAAATTGTTAGGATGTTGAGCAAAGATCATATTCCATGCAGATATTTTGTAAGTTTCTAACCGTAAGTATCAAAACCTCAACATTTTTAATTAGTAATTTGCATTGCTAAGGACTTCATTTGGACAACTTTAAAGGCTTCTCAAATAGCTGTACCTCAGCCTAATATTATCCTATATTAACAAACCATACATCAATCATCAAGCTTATTTATTCAGCTTTCGGGTGTTGTACAAATCTCAATGTCTACAAATTTTAACTTATGACTGGTTTTGTGCTCCAGGGTCACAAATATTATATTTTTCTTTCATGCACAATCAAACCCAGGTTTTAATCTGCTATTCAAATGATGAAATAGAATTATTTCCATCTAAAAATGCTTGCACAACAGGGAGAATAAATTAAATTTTTACAATATTCACAAAAAAAACTATAATTATCAGACATAAACTAGTATCAGTATCACTAGTGTGTTATTAAACCTGCTCGTGGTTAATGCAACAGGTGAAGAGAGACTTTAACTTTAAAATTATTGAATAAAACTGCAATAACATGGATGTTTTACACTTAAAAAAAAGATAATACACTCCTTACAGGTTACTTGATATTTATATACACATGAACCTGTCTGGAAAATATCCTCACGGACCAGCAATGGAAATAACAAGCCCTTTCGGAAGCCAAGCCATCTCAAAGGTCATGTATGTTCAGAGCCGCTGCCGCTATGTGATGGAAACTACTCGGTATATCAAATCAAAGTCTTTTCTTCAGGCCTGCTCAGGCCAATTTTCAAGGTGCCCTTGGAGATTGAGTAATCAGTGCAAGAGACTCCAGAAGGAACGGCTTCACTCTGAAAGCAGCAGGCGCAAATTATACATCGACGGTGTCCCTGCTGTATTCACACATCTGCCGGGATTACACACGCGGCTCTCCGCAGCGGCTCACAGACGGTCGGATGACCTCCGCTCTCCGTCTGGATTATGTGACGCTCGGGCCTGGTGTGAGCACTTGAACACAGGCACATAAGGACAGATATGGAAACAATACCTCGCCTTTACTCTGCTGTTGGGTTTCAGAGATGCTGGCGAGTATCCCCTGATGGGACAAATCTGCTGCAGTGTCCTTCACATATAGAGATTTGAGCTTGGAGTAAACGATAAAAGCTCATAAAATTCATCAAACAAAGCTTTTAAGCATTAAATAATACATTCAGCTTGTTCAGTCAAACCTGTGGCACACTAAAATTTAAATGTTTTGAGTAAGTATATATATGTATATATCAAATAAATGCTGTTATTTGGAACGTTTTCCTGAAACAAATGTATCACAGTTTTTATAAAATAAATAATATACATAAACAGTAAAATAAACTGTTTTCAATACTGATATTAATCAAAAATCTTCTTGAGCAGCAAATCAGCATATTACAATGATTTCTGAAGGATCATGTGACACTGTAGACTGGAGTAATAATGAAAATGCAACTTTCAATCAGAAGAATAAATTACATTTTAACATATATTCAAATAGAAAACAGTTATTTTAAATTGAAATAATATTTAACATTTTGTATCAAACAAATGCAGCCTTGCTGAGCAAAAGAGACTTCTTCAAAAAGAACAAACATTATTTGAACTTGAAATTTTACCATACATTGCATTTATATGTTAGCAATTAAAGAAGACGAATAGCATTTTGCCTGGAACCTGTTTTTTTGTGCTCTATATTCAGTGAAAAATCATGTAATAATGTAATGTAAAATGAATGAATACTCATCCTGAATAAGATCAGGGACATTTATTAAGAAAGTAAATGGGGTCAATTTGGATTTCATGCTGCCTGTATGACAAAGATGATTTAAGAATACAAAAACATTTGATTCTGAAAGCATTTCACGAACATATCCCATTAGTCTGTCTCCCAAAAAAGACAAAAAACAGGAAGCGAAGCTGCCACACGCAGACTCCACGTATCCTCACACACACCGCACACCAAAAGCATAAGTGACAGCATCGTCTCGCCTACCTGAATGGATGCAACACTTCCCCACCTCTCAACTCACCGCCTGTCACCCCAAGCTCTCCTATCAAACACACACAATCTCGCTCTCTTGTACCTGTGCCTTTTGTGTGGGCCTGCTCCTGCTGCGCGTCTCACAAAGCTCCTTTGATGCTTTGATGAACGTCTGCATGCAAGTGTGTGAAGAGGGCTGTGCGAGTGTCTAGGTGTGTTCTCGTGGAGAGTGACGAGAAGAAAAGATGAATTAAATTTTCATCTTCCTCGCTGTCAGGTGATGTCAGTGCAATGGATGGAGGCCAATGCGCCGAACGTATTTGCTTGCATGAATAGGTTAGCGTGAGATGTGTCTGTTTGTGTGGGAGTGATGCTGCGCTGAAGTCAAGACGCATGGGCCACTGTGAACTAACTCAAGTATATCAGTGTGTAATCAATCAATGGTTCCATAAAGAACCGTCAACATCCATGGAAGCTTAAATTTCACTAAAGGTTCTTTACAATGAAAAAAATGCTCTTTAGATTATTCAAATGTTCTTCACATGTTTGTCTTTTAAGATTTGTTCAGTGAAGGTTCTTTGAAGAACCCATAAAGGTCCAATAAAGCAATAAGCTCCAAAAAGAAAACCATGGCTTCATGGTGCTTATTGTTTATTCTATATACATAGTAAGAATAAAGTGTAATGATATTAATAAAAACATTATTCCTTTGCCAAACAATGTAGTCCCTTAGAAACGGTTTTGGTTGGAACCATAGACACATAGATGCCCAGTTGGACTGCTCCAGGCATGTAGATGCGGCCGCCATCTTGGAGCAGTCTAGCAGTGATGTTATTCACCATACTGTAGGTTCACACAGAGCCGTTGAGTCGTTCTGTGCAGGATTGTGGTGTCCTTCGAATATTTAGTGATTTAATGGTGAATGAGGTCAAATTAAGACAATATGGCGAATCATGGCCCATAGAAACAGTCGCTGACCAGGCATCTACGTATACTGTATGTGGTTGGAACACAGTGTTTGGCGAGCAACACAAAGACATAAACACAAGTGTATTATTGTAATATACGACCAAAGATATACCTACATAGGTGCCTCGTTAGGGACGGTTTCTATAGACCTCTATATGTAAGCAATATTACAGCAGTCTTTACTTGACGGCATTCACCATGGTAATCACTGAATATTCGAAAGACGCCCCAATCCTGCTCAGTGTGAATCTATGGTACGGTGAATGATGTACCTATGGTACGGTGAGCTGACGCCTCTATGTACCTGAAGCAGTCCAGTGGGGCATCTATACATGTCTATGTGTACAACAGCTTCGGACGCGGCTCAACCAATGAGAAATCTGTTTTATAAAAGGTTTTTTGGAGCGATGCCATTTAAGAACCATTTTTCTTAAAAGAACCAATTTTTTCCTCGTGTGAAGAACTTATTATTAATCAAAAGACCTTTTTTTCCACTATAAAGAACGTTTTGTACAATTGGAAAGGTTTTTAGGATGTAAAACCATTGTTGTCAATAAATAGCCTTTATTTTTTAGAACTGGTGTGAAAACCCCTTTTTGGTTCCATCCATGGAACTTTCAATTACATAAAAGTTTTTTTTATAATACACAGCCTTACTTTTAAGAACAGTTCACTGAAAGGTTCTCTCATTTCCACCGCTGTTGCAAACCCCCTTCTGGAGACTCAATCTTTAAGAGTGTCTATCAAACCATTTCTGTGGGTTTGTTGAGTGAGCAGAGTGGCAGCTGTGTCCTCTGTTGAGTCACGGTCAACATTCTCTTCCTTTTTAAATCCCATATAACCCTTCTCAGCACATGCTGGACCACAGGACCGAAGACTGCTTGTTTGGTGACCATCTCGGCAAAGTAAAACACAGCACACTTATGACGGAACAGTCTGTCGTGGGTTTAATGGATAAGTCATTTTTGTATGACTTGTGACCAATCACAATGATTTTTAGGAAATGACTGCTCTTGGTCTGTCCCTCAAACAATCCATAGAATATAGCTTAGAATAATTCATATTGGGTAATTTTATGATACTTCCATGCTGCTTCTTTTCCTCTTTCTGATGTTCCAGAGAAACAGGTCAATGCATGCCTTCATGGAATGAATATTTAAAAAAAAAAATCCTTTTGTGTTTCAGTGCAGAACAAAGTCAGGTTTGGAACAATAGTGCACCCTAAAATAGCAATTCTATCATCATTTACTTCTGCACATTTAGTTTCAAAACCACTTCCAAACCTATCTTCAAAAAATATACATTAAATATTAAAATCTATTTTAATGCAACCACCAGTCCACCAAAATCTATTTCAACAGAAAATTTAGAGAGTTTGTTCAGGTAAACTTTGCGGTAAAATATGGAAAAAATGATCTCCAACATGTTTGAGAGAAGGTTACTTTTACAGTGTCTTATTGGACTTTTTGAAGTTTTGATTGCATGGTCTTTTAAAGAAGAGACATACATTTCCAGTTTTATTTTAAAAAAAGTCTTATTTTGAGTTTTTAAAATCTTAGGGGTTTAGAATGAAAGAGCACAACAGTGATATTTCATTTAATGTCCTATATGGAGTTTGAACATGCCATTTCCATGAGTAATCCTTAATAAAAGCTCTTCATTATCTCACTTTTCTCACAGAAGTCAGTGAGACGAAATCTATAGCAGAATCAGATTCTCCTTAGACCTCCTTATTTTCCGATATGCCTTCTATATAGTTTTAGAAGCGATCTCTCAAACTAAGCACAAATTACCTGCGATTAAAAGTCAGAAATGTTATTACAAACTCAATTTCTCATCCAAATCATTTGACAGCTCTTTATTCTGTCAACAGTTGCATTCATTTTATGTCTATTGAAATGACAAAGCTGACACATGAAACTGGGAACTCCATGGAGTCTCTTGAAAAAGAGCAATACAATCCTCAAGGCTGAGTTACAGCCCAAAGCACGGCAACAGACCACAGTCCACGCCATTTTTAAACTGACCGACCGTTTCAGCCGATCATACATTTAAACTTGTGGCTGTAATCATATCATTTTGCCACTACAAAGTTCCCTCTATCTGAAAGTGTGTGAAAAAGCAACGGATAAAGACAGCTTGACTTATCTGCCTCATCGGCGTACACCTTACCTCAGCTCTTTAGTGCTCCGGCACCCGAAACAAAAGCCACATAAAAAAGCACCGGGCTTTAATGGAATCTCTAATATCTGCTGTTCAATGCTGGGGCCTATTTACTCATTCTGCACAGTGGAGATTAAGTGTGTTTTCCATCAACTACAATAAAATAGGCAGCGGGGACGTAATTAGGGCCATTTAAGACAGAGCGCATGTGAGTCTGCAAGAGACTGGGAGTGATGGCATTATCTTATGAAGATAAACGAGTCGGCTCTGGTAATAGGCAAATTAATTATTGCATGGCTTCTAATGGCACTGCGCTCTGATTCCCTGCTGCAGGACGTCTTTTGTTTTCATTATTGCACAGGACAAGGGGAGGGGAAGGAGGGTGAAAGGAAGAGAGACGTCTAACCGCATGTATGCCTGCATATCTACAACACTTGATCTCAAATGTTTTATCACGGCTTCCTGTGCTGATGATCCGTGAGTGCTATTGATTGGCCGATTCCCTTGTGGTTGTCTAATTTCACTTTATTATGTGCGTGTGTGTGTGTGATGGGTTTATGGAGGCAGGGTCTAAATGGCTGAGACGTTGCTTTGCTATCAGCATTAAAGGATTTCTTTCCTTTGAATCGAGGGCTATTTGACAAGTGTCCTGGAACCACACGATGGTTTTGTGTGAGACACAGACTGAAATGTACACAATTATTCGACGTAGCTACAGGAGACGAGAAGATTAGGAGTTAAGAAAGAAACTTAAGTTCCTAAATAAGAAAGAAAGAAAGAAAGGGTGATGTTAGGGACTGGTTTGGTGGTATAGGTAGGTTTAACGGTGGGTAAAGGTGTAAGGGATGGGTCAGTTAGGGTTAGGGATAAAGATAATTAAAGAAATTAATTACAGATGTTTTACATATAGGTATTGTAAGTACAATGTAAAAACAGTGTATTGAACCAAAGTATTAACTTAAATGTAAGTAAATAGTATTTAAAGGCCACCTAATAGAAAGCTGTACTGAACGTTTTTTCTGTCTTCTGGTTACTGATTATGAAATATTACAAAATAATATATCTCAGTTCCCAACCAGGGGTGTGTGTATGTCAAAGTTTGCTATTAATGTGCTATAAAACTTTTTTAAAGGAAAGCACTTGAATGATATTGTATTTAACAATAATTTAATAATACTATAATTGACAGTGGGTCAATGAGTGGATTTAGAGTGTTTAACATAAAGAAAACGTAGTAACATTTTTGTACAGATTTTATATTGGTTCTATATATTATATACAGTATATATATATATATATATATATATATATATATGCATAATATCATGTGTTGTAACCGAGTAACCGTATGCATGTATGTTTTACCTGTTCTTTATGTATGCTCCAATTGCATTCAAAGAGAGAGAACAATATGTTTTTAGCTGACTTTACATTTATGCATTTTTTGCATGCTCTTATCTAAAGATGCTTTTATCAAAGGAATCTTATGCTGAACTGAAGGCATTTTATTTCTTTTTCTTTTTCTTTTTTCCTGGGAACTGAATCTATGACTTTGGTATTGCTAATGCCATGTTCAGCCACAATGTCTGAGATATCAACAATATCAATGCCTGATAAGTTACACACCAGCTAGGACAGTAGTTACTAGGAATCTAGTGTGGACTTAATTTTCCAATTAAAACAAAAACGTACAAAGAGCTGATGCAACTCATACCTGCACTGCTGAAATAATCTAGTAAAGCGGGTTTTACAGACTGATAAACACACATGCAGTGAACAACAGGTGTTTCTGCTGAAATCGTCCTCTGATGGTTGTCTCTGTCAATTATTTTACATTTGTTAAACACTCCACCTGGGTTTCATTTATAAATAAAATTGCCGTTAGGTCTTTCTCTGGGAAACTTTCTAGATGACTGACCCAGAACTGTCAAAACAAGACAAACAAGCTCAAGTGTCTAATTAAAGCAACTTGATGAGACTGTTTTCTTAATGCATCACATTTTTGGACTCATATAGTAATATGCAGTGAGAATATGGAGCTTAAACTTAAAGAAACACCTCAGTTTTATACAGAGGCCCAAACTGCAGTTGATCATATTTATAAGGGCAAAAAGTAAGATGAAATTCTGAGCTTGTAATTTAATAAGCTCTTTAGTATAGTAGACTACTTACATACAATCCATACAAATATTAGTTGTCTCTCTATAGCTCCCAATAATATGACTTTTGTAAAATAATATGATTAGTTTTGACCATGTTGCTAATTTAGAGGCCTTAAAATTTGTATCATATCCGATACAGAATGATTTGTACAGTTAAGAATTATCATAACGTCCCGTTTAATAAATGATAGTCTAATATGAGTTCAAATTAATTCCAAATTTATGGTTTGTTTGAAAACCTGACCCAGTATGTGATACTGTATATGAATATATTGATGAAATATTGTCTGTCTGGACGGATGTTGAAGAGGGTATCAGGAGTGACAGCCGGCGAGGAGGACCCGAGGCGTAAAGCAGAGGGCTGTGGTGGTGTTGTGAGTGCTCATCATATCCTAATGAACCCTAATTAACCTTCATTAGCTGTGAGGTGATCCGGAACACCGCTGCACCTCTCCCCTGTGTGCGTGTTATTGTTTATTACTTTTGCATTTTACTTCTGTAATTCACAAAGCTACAAAACTGCACTGTAAGGTCAGTCACACACACACACACACACACACACACACATACACACGGACATGGAGATGGAGATGAAGTCATATTAATCAACACCAGCTGCTGCAGGTACGGCAGCCAATACCCCAGTTAACGTCCAGTAGTTTTGCTTTCATTAAGCCCTCATTCAGTTCTGAGTTATGGGTCCATCCCATCAGACGCATTTAATTAAAACAATGAGACCTGGAGAGGAGGGGCAGGTGGCCAGATCTTCACAAACACACACATGAACTTACTGCCTTTAGATCCATATATACAATCAGCCACGAGGACACGATCGCACCGTCTTCCCGAAATAGCAGCGTCTCAGAGTGGCACAGCGCCGGTCCAGGAAAGTGAGACTATAATGTATTGTTAAACACCCAGAGGACATGTAGAAGCAGACAGACTTCAAAATATGAGGGGAAAAACAGCAAAAACTGCCACGAAAGTCAAATCATACACAATATCTTGGGATTTCAGCCTTCACGGGCTGACATCACTTGAATATTTCAGCTCTTTCTCTAATGCACAAATGAAGAAAAGTCCCTCAAATCCACAAAAAGTGCCCAGGAATTATAGTAGTTTTAAAATAGTTTTTTATGAAGAGTTCCTATTCGATTAATCTTCTTTATCTGAACGTAAAGATTAACATAAATTTTATAGCTATATACTCTCTGTAACAATTTTCGTATTTGTGCCTGTTTTAATGTACTTTTAAAGGTTTTATTATTTTTTTTTATTATTATTATTATTATTTATTATTATTCCTTTTCTTATTTATTACTGTTAATATATTTTTCAAATAACAGAAAAATGTTTACATATTAAATGACTCAAAACAAAAAAACAGTACTGGACATTAGTCACAACTATATAAAATATAACATTCATTTTTTTATATGTATATTAAACTTATAATGCACTTACTATACACTAACAGTCCCAAAAAAATTTTGAGTAATAATTTTGTTCAGCAAGGATGCAATTAATTAATGAAAAGAGGCAGTGAAGACATTTTGTGATGTAATTAAAGATTTCTATTTCAAATACAAGCTGCTTATTTGAACAAAAACGCACAAAAAATAAAGAAATATAAAAAGTATAAACTTTTAAATATAAAAAGTATAAAAGTATACTCTTATTAAAAAATCTGCAAGTATAAAAGTATAAACACACACACTTGTTATGAATTGTAATGATGTTTCATATTAATTCTGATAAATGCACTCAAACCTACATATAAATAGATATCTTGTTCAAACGGAATATTAAAGGAAAGCATTGTGACATTTTGTGGCTGTGATTCTCTACACTTGACACCAATGTGAATATTCGGAGCACTGACTTCATAAATACACCACAACAACAACAATCACCCAAACACCAGTTGATTAAAAGTAATCCCCTGTTCACACCTGCTGAAGAAGACAAATCAATCTCGCAGCTGATGTTGATAATGATTAATAACCTCTGATAGCTGCTCATCCTGACTGTAGACAAGTTTGACCCAGAAAAGGACACACTGGGAGAAATGACAGATGACAGCAGAGGTTCACTCACTTGTTGGTTCGCTTCACACTCAACAATTAAAAGATTTGTCTCTACCAAGACCCTGAGCTGAGTATTTATAGCGCTCTTCCTCTACGGCCCAGTGTCTTTTCCCTAAGACTATCTTCCTCACACACACACAACAATAACTGTAGATTTGTACCTCCGAATGAAAGGCAACAATCTTCTCAAGCAGCAGCGCTCTTCTAGGACGGCTGTCTTTCCCAGCCTAATAACATTGTTCAGCAAATCGGAACGGGTGCGTGCTGCCGGGAGAGGGGCGACACAGCACGAGTTTGAAGGAGCAAATTAATTTCTGTGCCGCTGCGTGCCTGTCTGCGAGACGAGTGTGTGTGTGTGTGGGGCGCTCGAGGTGCGTGTGGGGCCGTTCGCTCTCTTTTATCAGACGGGGCAGGCCGCTGTTCCTCTGCCCCGATTCCCCGACCTCATCATAGCCTCACATTCATCACCGCCGCACGTCCCAGGCTGCTTATCTTCTTCACTCTTTCTTTCACGCTCTTCCCTTCATACTATACCTCATCTATAAATCTATCATGTCATCCTGCCCCTGACCTGGAAATATCAGCGACCGCCTGCGACGAGATAATTAGAGATTTTTAAGCCTGCTGGGGCGGATGCTCGAGCGCACATTGGGTCTCATTCATGAAACGGGAGCAGAACGGATTCCTGTGTAAATCATGCTGCATTTTTGGTAATGAGCTAAAATGAATGCCTTTATATGAGGATACTGATGTATACACTACACTACAAAAAAACACCGTTCTAGCTTAGATTCTTTTGTCTTGTTTTCAGCCAAAATATGTAAATCAAGTAGGATTTTCTAGACAAGTAAAGATTATTGTCTTGTTTTCAGGAAAAAAAAAACGTTAAAAAATAAGTGAGTTTTTACTTAAAAAAAAAGCAAAACAATCTTATTTCATCTGTGATCACTGCTTATGGATGTTGTAAATTTAACATGCCTTCACAGTTAACATACTCCTTCATTTAGCTTCTGTTAGGCTCAGATAAAAGTCAGGATCTACCTGCATGCACACTTACACACACTCGCACAGCAACCTTTTGAGGGTGATAATTGACATCTTCTGAAGAGATGCTGTGATATTTAATGACTAATGGTTTAAAGTTAATGATTGTCCAGAGGGGGTCTCCAGCAATTAACATGATTCCCCCCTCTATCAGATGTCTGCTGAGAGAGATCGAGGCTGTTCTGACCTCAGCAGAGGAAATACAGAGATTACTGGCTCCCCAGAGACGATCTACAGCAAGCGTTTAAATAGCTCATTCATATGATGATTCACCTGAAAAGCGTTAAAGTTTCATTTGGATTGTCACTCTTAAAAATAAAAGATCCTTTCACAGCGGATCATAGTTTCTAGATCCATTGGTGGAATTTCCCATCATGTTCGCACCACATGAGCTAGGAACGTATTATATCTAGGAACTCTGTTTAAGGGAACTAAATAAGTTCCTACTTCAGAATAGGGCCTAAAACAGTTCTATGGGAACTATCAGTAACATAAGTGTACGTTTGATTGGCCAAATGCATGTGAAACACCAGCTACCATGAACATGAAAAACTGCGATAGTAATGGAATTTAGCTACCTTTTGTCTGCAGCGTTATGTTCTTTTCTCAGCCTCTGCCTGTGATAGTATGCAAGTTATATGCACGTCATAAGATATTTGGTCAATTGCCAAGCTTTCAATGACGTTTACACTCCAATTTCATTTTTACGAATCCAACGAGACACAACAAAAAAAAAATGTTTGTAAATACCACGGATAAAAACGCTGCTGTCGGTGAATGCAAGCAGGAAACCAGCCCCAGAGGGATATTGTTTTTCAGTTTAATAATCTAAAGAAAGTTTTGTAGCAGAAAAATGTACATTACGATAAAGTACATTATTTGAATCTGCTCTAAAACCTTGCCCGTTGAACAATTTATTCACACGCTGTTCTGACGCACGCTTTTTCTCAGCGTATAACTGTAACATCTGAAGCAAGTGCAAAAAAGCCTGTTAAAAAGCGCCTGATTTCTGAACTCTGTAAATGATCTTTTGAGCTAATACTGTCAAAACACACAAGGTTTACACATCGACTCAGTTGGTTGTGTCTAAAATGAAAGTAAACAGCTGAGAGAAAAACGGATGCCTCTCTGTATATTAGATGCGTGCAGGTCTTAAACATGCTGCCGACTGTCATTAAAGGGATAGTTCACCCTAAAATTATTGCTCATTTTGTCCCAAACGTGTATTAATTTCTTTCTTGTGCTGAACACAAGAGCAGATATTTTGTAGAATGTGGGTTACCAAATTTGTATGTTCGTTTGTTGTATGTTCAGCAAAAGAAAGTATGTCATTCAGGTTAAAAAATGTTTAAGTGATTAAACGATGGTATAAAAAGTAATATACTACGACAGAATTATTTTTCCCCTTTAAAGTTAATAAAACAAAACACAAACAGAAAAATCGAATCTAAGCAATCTTGACTGAAAAACTTTAATACAGTTTAATTTCTTGAATGCTCCTGTTAAATACACATATTTTACCTGAAATAAAACTCTGTTTGTCTTATCTGTATATTATATTATGTATTTGTAATGTATACATTTGTTCTTATTTTTTTTAAAAACAAAGATAAAATAATGACTAATGTTTTTATCTTTGCCCACTTTGACCTAAATATCCGCCATTCATTTTTAATATTTTGTTAAATTGAAAGGCTTTGTCTTCATAACAGGAACATTACTTTGGCTGTACTGTTCAGACAAAACAGTAAAATCAGATTGACAAAGAATCATGATAAAATCGTGAATCTAGAAATTGCAAAAAAAAAGTTGCGATATGATATTTTTCATTAATTTAGCAATTGTTAAGTGACTCTATAACAGTGCAGAAAGAACACATTAAATCAACAAAATGAAAAAACGTGTTCAGAACATTTACAATAGGCTATTTTATCTTTTTTTGTACTATGAGTTCCAGTCTCTGTAGGTATGGAGGAATCCATTGGCACTGAGGGCTATTTAAGGACATCTCTTTTATTGCTCCTCCTAATGAACCCAAACTCTCTAATAATGATCATAGGTGTCCTTCAAACCAGCAAGGGCAGCCAGAACCTTCTCACACACACACACACACACTCATGATAGCCTTTACTGCAGTGCTGGCTAACTCTCCGACTTTTAAGAGCAGGAGCTAAATTACCCACAATGCTTCAACTGCAGACAGAAAGCATCATAACCTTGAAAACTGGAGCTGTAATTGAATATAAAATGAAATTAGCTTTTATAAAGTTCCAGTATTGTACGCAAGAAACAATAAAATATTAATGTTATTAATGTCAAGCATGCCAGAGGTGCAGCCTCGATGACTTTCAAATAGCCTCCTATCCGCTCTCATTGTGTGCATTTTTTGGATCAAACAGCCATGTTAAACAACGCTTTGGGTCGAAGCAAAAATTTGTCAAAAAAACATGCGAGCGCCACTGCATCAGCATTGTTTTCCCTCTCCTGGGAAACCCAGGCGCATAAACAGCCCCACAAACCAGAAAACTTCAGCAAAATGAAGAGCTCTAATCCCAGAGTATTTACGCCCCTGCTGGAGAGACTCAATTAGTGCTGGCCGTGCTGGAATCAAGCTGGGACGGAAGAAGTTAATTGGGATTAATCAGCTCGGAACTCGACTGGTTCCCCAGGGCCGGGTGCCTTAGGCAAGCAGGATCTGACGCCGATCGCTTGAAAGATTTGTTAACCACCGACCGGGTTGTTGGTGGCACGGCTGAGTGGCTCTGACTCAACACAAACTGGGAGAATTCAATGTCACCCCTTTTATTAGAGATGCACAGAGACTCAGAGAAAGCAACAGGGGGTAGAATACCACTTTCAGAAAAATATAGGGAACAATTCACCTAAAAATGAAAATCTTGTCTTTACTCGTACATTTTTTTGTCTTCTGTGTGACATAAAATGTGGTTTTCTGAAGAACATCCTTGTGAAACAGAAGTGCACTGACATACCTTTAAAAAGTGAGCTTATGAAAATGATAAACTTTAAACGAATAATATGTACTATTACAATAACACTTTTTCAGACACTTAACTACATGTAATTGAAAGAAAACATACTATAGCTCACATTTATGTTAATTACAATTATCTGATCTTTGAAGAGCGTTTTTTGACCCACTTGTGTAGGACTCACACAATGTCCTAACTACACACGACGCAACGCCACAATAGAGATAAAAGGTATCTTTTTCTTGTTAATTGCAGTTTAGCTATGATGCAGACAAGTGAAATTTAGAACTATATGACAGTGGATAATCTCATGTGATGAATCTCAATGCTTTACTCAAAGTTAAATGTGTCTAATACGAGTTTAAAGAATAGTTCACCCATATCATAATACAATTTTTTTTTTTAAAGTTTGTAAACTACTTACAAACATTTTTCAACATATCTTCATTTGTGTTCAGCAGAACAAAGAAATTCAGACAGGTTTGAAACTACTTGAGGGTGAGAAAATGATGACAGAATTTTAATTTTGGGTGACCTATTCCTTTAAATATAATTTAGCGTAACCTCAGATCTTGAAACTAAATAAAATAGCAAAGATGTCTGCAAAAACTGTGAACTCACTGCGAACCAACCAGTGTATTCCATAACAGAGATGTTTTCAGTCACTCAATATGTACATTTAATAATGTTAAAAAGGTTGAATATTTATGAATTAGATTATAAACATATATATTTAGTTGCTAAAGCAGTGCGCCCACAGATGATTCTGATTGGCTGTGGTGGTAGTGGTCTTTTATTTAATTAATTCTATATTACCTGCAAAGAAGATTTTAAGTACACTGTAAGTGGACATTCAGTACAATTAATTACTTCTTTAATAAATATTCACTAAATATATATTTTTAAATGGACGAGGAGTCATACAAGTTCGGAGCGATATGAATTTGAACTTTTGGGAAATGATAAATATAATCTTGAGTGCTCAGACACACTGCACTGCGTATTTATACTGCTCAGATGCACAGCCACAGTCGACCACAAACCATCAGCTTAATAACACAATAAATTAAATGGACTCATACACTTTGTGCAACCTCACTCCTTCAGTACGTCTTAATGAAATCAATATACTGGACGTGGGCCCATGTCCTAATGCAAGGAAAACTAGATTACATTGACTTGTATGTCTTAGTAATTAAATAAGGGCCATACTGAGCAGCTGCGCAGTTATTTACTATTCCATTTACTCTTCAGTAAAGAGCCTGTGTGTGTATGCATGCATTTACTTGAAATCATTTTTAACTGACCTTCAACTACTGCCAGAGACTAGATCACCTGACCGAAAGGTTCTCGGGATGCATTTTTAATCAGTTGTCATTGAATTTTTTATTTAATATAACAAACAAACCCACGTGTGCATGCAAAAATGCCATTCATTATTTAAAACCCTGTGATGTAGCTCTAAGTGTGTTTGCAGATCTGAGACTCACGTCAGGATATTCTTTAACAGGCACATAGAGTTTCTCTTGGAGCTGAACGATGGGGCCGACGGCGTCCGGGAGCTCAGAGCTTCTCTTCTCCGTGCTGCCGTTTAGCGTGTCGTTGTACATGTCCTTTCGTACCCTGCTGATCTCTGAAATAAAGAGAAACACACGCACCATCAGTTAACTACATCAATCAGGATGCAGACTGGATTACAGATATAGTGGCTGGCTATATGCTACATTTCCTTTGCCAGTGAATTATATGCACTTTAATACTGCAGTAGAAGAGTGCAAACGCTCCTTAAACACTGCTCTTAAACCTAATGAACCATTCAGTGTGTTACAGCGTCTACAGTCACATAACGTGCTTTTATAGAGTAAAGCGTGATCCTAGATTAACGGTTTTGTTGTTTGACGTAATATGGTAATAAAACAATTTAGACGTACGTGATTGAGACTGTGATTATATATCATTAGATATACTCAGTGTGTGTCTCATGATCAATGTTTTTCAGCAGTCTCAGTTTTTTTTTTTTAACAAACACAGTGAATACTGAATATTTCCTTTTCTTGGCAGCTGCTGCAAATGTTACAGTATTACACAAAACTAATGAATAAAAACACATTCAAATACATTCAAAATAAAATGTTTAACCAGAACATGAAATACTATGGGAAGGCTGCATTTACTGGATACAGAAATGCATTTTACACACACACACACACACACACACACACACATATATATATATATATATATATAACTAATAATAAAGCAGCAAATTTGCAATTAACTGAGAAAAACATCATAGTTAATAAGTGTTCTCTGCTCTAAAGTGGTATCAAAATATTATTATGTTAAAAAAAAACTTTTAAGAACTCAAGTATGAACAAGTGTTTCTACGAGCAACAGTGCATCAGCAGAAAGTGTCTTAACAAGGAGAAAAGTGACATGCTAGTTGATTTCACACACCATGCTGAACATGAGAGCTGCTGCTGCTTTAACCATGGTTTTTAAGCAGTAGCTGTATGATTTAAACACTTGCATTAAAATTCAATGACAATATCGTACACCCTTAAATCAGACGGTAGCTTCAGACCACCCACATAAGAACAGAAACTCCAGACTGACATCGTTTGGCCAGCATTAGTCTCAGATCAGGACGGACAGTTAGTGCATTTCAACAAGACAAGCAAAGAACACCTCTGCAAGAACAGAGAAAAAGAAAGTGACAAGACGTGGGCTGAAAGAGCTTCTCTGTCTTTGAACAGCTGTAAAACCACAAAAGATCTTTCTAAGAGGATATGACTACCTTCTGAATAACCTCAAGAGACATATATATATCAGTTTGCCAGGAGGCCCTGCTGAGAACTGCCTCTTAGAAGCTACCAGCTTTGCTCTTTTTCCAAAGTACCTTACAGCCCAGAAGCAGAAGAGTCTTTCTAAAGTTAACAGCTCTTTCTGCTATTGTTGATTAATAATGCAGGAAGTTCCGGTGACCTCAGATGTCAACCTGCTGTGTACGAATGGTCTACTTACAGTCATCTCTGAGCATTAAACTGCGATGACAGAAAGTATTTTAAAAGAAAGGAGAACGGGTAAATCACTGTCATTACATGTGATCCCTCCGTCACTTAATAAAGTGAGTAATAACTGTCCTTTTCTGAAACCTCTGAGGAAAAAACGAGAAACTAGAGAGAGTGAGAGAGGCAGGGAGGAAGCACAGGCTCTAATGTGATGGGAAAGACAATTAAAACAACCAAGTCTGTTAATATTTCATATAAGACATTAAATATCCCAGTCCCAAGCTGCTGCCGCTGTTGTGTAATTCTATTACTGGGTGAAGAATCCCCTGGTGGAGGCAAATTGAAGAGGTCGGTTTGAGGGAGAGATGTAATTACAATGGAGATCGCACACTCGGCGCACTCACAACAAGGACGCACAGAACACACACTATTGTGTCCTTTCTCAATCGCAATATGGTGTAAATTTGACAGTTCCTGTGAGGTCATGGGGATTTTGTCTTGAAATTGTAATTACTCCTAATTTGAAGAATTAGAAAAACACTCACGTGACACGGCAGATGTGCTTTTTGGTCCTCATTAGGAAAACATGCACTTTTAAGAGCCTGCGATGTTTTCTGTCATTGTTTTTATACTGAAACGGACTTTGTTTGTGGGCAACTTTAATTATCAACATTTGTGGTGTGTTTTCTCAAAGTGGTACGTGCATATGTATGCTAAAACGTTAATTTTGCCCTAAGTTTTAAGTTAATAAATAATAATAAGTCAATAAATAATAGGCTAAAAATGTCTTATATACATTGTTATGGAATAGTTTATTAAACCAAAAGGCATCTAAACATAAAACAATGCTTTATGTGGATGATATAGTAAAATAAAGAAAAAATATTTGCTCACACTTATATTTTTATATTTTTTATTTTTTTACAATTTTATTTAGAGACCCATAATGACCAAAAATATGAAATATGTTGCAGCTGCTAATATTCATATGGCCACAAATTGAAATTCAGCTTGTAATGTAAATCAAATAGATATTTATAATAGCAGCAGTCTACTTAAATGCATGGAAATATATATATATATATATATATAGACTGTTAGGGTAGGTTTAGGGTTAGTAGAATAAGTTAACACACTTGTAAAGTTTCTGATAGTCAGTATGTAGTTTGTTGTGGATCCATCAACATAAAGTGCTAGAAGATATCAGACAGTCTACTAATACTCTATTGACTGCTAGTTGACATGTAGTTACAAAGTAACTTACTGTTAGTAGAATGACTAAAGTGGACTATTGAAATAAAGTGTTACGAACATTTATTTCTACACACAATTTTTGAACTACACTATAAAAGCAAAAGACGTGCAACAATCTGAAGGTGGGTATTTTTACAACTATGCTAAAACTGCTTTTACTTGCTAAAAAAGTATAAACTAAAACTGAGTACAACAGGTCTTTCGGAAATATTTAGCGGCCTTAGAATATTATTATATTACATGACCTCAAAGCTAATACACCTGAACCGAAATGACAAAACTTTAATTTTGATTTAATGTGGTCTAAGCGATATCGAAAATATTCAGACAGCTTTCCATAATAATAGCCTGTGGAGCGAGGTTGCCTTGGACAGACATTTCAGCTAAACGTGTGTTTAATGGTGTTATTTGCTCATCTTAATAAATCGCAGCTTCAAAGAGCCCTGTTGATGGCTATAAGTGAGGCAGAGGCTCCGGGCTTTATGGCAATGTTGTTATCAAAAGTGATTTAAGCTTTTCTCATTGACATCGAAGGCCACTGCCAAGAAAGACAGTGGCATTGAGAGAGTTTCCTCTGAGGTTGGGTACACACGAGTGATGGCTACAGCATCTGAGCGCTGGAGCTGATGTGGAAGTGTGTGCAGCGATGGCCACGGACCCGTGAAAATGGATGTAATCACTGGAGTATGAGTAGACCGGTTTCTTTCCATTAACTTAAGAGGGAAAGCAATTTATATACATAAATAGAAACTTGTATCCATAAAATGCGGTAAGAAAAGGTGAAAATACATTGCTGACATATACTGTTGTGGGTGATGAAATGCATTGAGTTACTACTATTAATCTAGAACTTATTCAGTACTCATCCAAATAACTCAGTCAAAATAATTACTCTTAACTAATAAAAAGAAACTGACTAACAGGTTATTAATTAATGACTCAATTGTTAAAGCATCCTTCTTAAAAATTATTAACAGTCTGGAGCTGTATTCTAAAGTAAATATTATATCAATCCACTATTAATTACAAAATTACTGCACAAAACAGTCGAAAACATCTCAAAAGAACGACTTTAGTCATTACTACAGAGTTATCATTGCATTTCACTTTAGAGTATAGAAAACTGCTCCAGATACCTGTTCTGTAATTCATCAATAACTACAGTACACAGGAACATTAATATATCCTATTAAGAAACTATATACAGTTCTATGGTTCATGTAAAATTCATAGTGTATACTTAATTGGTAACACTTTATTTTAAGCACCAATTCTCACTATTAAATACTTGCTTATTAGTAGGCATATTACCCAAATATTTGCAAAAATGTAAAGTGCAATGAGATATTAATGAGATACGTAGAAAATAATAATACACCTTGCAAGTATTTCAGGTGTTTTGGTGTAAACTAAAAATCTATATATCAAGCGAATTGCATACTTTACAAATAAAAGGCAATTATTTTCATTTGCAGAATTTTTCATAACAAGTGAATAAATAAATCAAGCTCAGTGCAAAAACATCTGCTTTATGTTACATAACATTTAAAACAAGCCTCAAAACAGGAATACTTTGTGAATGTGACTAATGGGCATTTGAAGGTGTTTTATATAATCATAGATAAAGACACACCTGTGCTCGATTATCACTGTAGCTAATGCACTACATAAATCGCTCCCATTGTATTCCACAATGCTATCTACCTTGAAAGTGAAAGGACTAGAGTTTTCTGCTGTCAGACTTCAGCCGAATGTCTAGAAGTTGACTCATTTCTATTGTTGCATTGCATATACAGTCACCCACTACTCCTATTGTATCACATTATTCAGAACACTGGAGAGTGTCGCAAATTAAATGACACACCATACCTGTAGGCAAGGCTCTGATTGTGATTTCAATGACAAATTGGCCTTGGCACCAAGTATCTTGTAATAATAATGATAAACAGCCCATCCAGAGTCCTACATTAGCATCACAAATATACCCTGAGGCTGTTAAGTCCCTGCCACTCAGTCTGTATATCACAGCAGAGATGCCGAGGATTAGCCTTTTCCGCTCTGAAGCAGAAAACGCACATCCTCTGCTGGCTCTAACAACTGTGAATTAAGCTCCATTCTCTCCTCCAGCTTTCAAAGGCTGCTGAAAGCTGGAGGAGAGAACCGTCAGTTGTCATACAGCTGTAAAAACCCTGGAAATGCACACAGGAAAATATTTTGTTACAGACCAGTCAAACTCATTTTCCACTGCCTGCGAAAGCGAGCTGAGTGATTTAATTACACCGTCTGATCATGCTTATACTGTAGATGCTCCCGACCAAATGCAGGACGTCTGAAGGCATAAGCAGAGGAGAATGCATGATGTGCTTGGGGCTTGTTTTCTTCGTAGGCTGATTAGGGAGGGCTGTCCGGTGGTCAGATCAGGCCCCAGACTCAAGGATGATTAAACTGTCAGTGGTGATTTATGGACAGCGTTATTACAGCGTTTTAAAAGTGTTTTTTAGTGATTTGTCAGCTTTCTTGCCCTCAGAATTCAATCATTTACGTGCGCCGGCCTGCAGGGCTGGACTTCCCGCACTACTGAGCACGCAACAGCCACCTGAGCACATACTGATACACATTCTGGCACACGTCACGTGCACAGACCTACACGATCAGCCCATGGTGGGATAGATCCCCGCCTCCTGCTTCCTAAACAGATTAGGAAACAGTTACAGAAAACAGCTGAGGACACTTTGGCTAGTTCATGCTAGTTAGTGCTGATATGACATATGATAAGACTGACATTTACCTGCAAACGTAACTGTTCAACGTAGGTAAAATAGTTTACCCAAAAATTACAAACTAGCATTTTTTTCCCAAATTTACAAATATTGCATTGTAAATTGTTGGAGTAGATTTAAAGGTGGGCATAACTTGAGTAAAAACTGTATCCTTTATATCTACACTTTTATATATTGCCATGTTCTTTTTTTCAGTCAACTATTCAAATCATTACCTTAACCTAAGTAATAATTTTTTTTATTTTCTTTTACTTGAGAACTTTTATTTAAGGGTTTTGAAAGCCCACCTCTGATTTTAATGCATTCCAGGTTGCATGAATTTTATTTAAAGAAATTCATATTTTTACTCAGCAAGCATGCTTTAAATTGACGATTGTTCATTTGAACTCTAACAAAACAAACAAATCGTGAAAAACAGAAGATGACTATTTCTGAAAGATTACGTGACATTAATGATGCTGAAAATTCAACATTCAATTACATTTTAAAATATATTTTAAAATCCTTAAAAAAAATTCATTAAACATTATTCTTCTGTAAAATGAAAAAGAATGTAATCAAATTAGAAATATTTTAAGTTAAAACTTGAATTTTGTAAATGCATACATACATTTCTACCTTGATTCTACCTTAATACATTTTCAAAGAATAACCATTTCAATCTTGAACTCATACAGTCCAACTGACCTTGTAGCATTCAAAACTAATTTAAAACATCATGTCTTTTCAGGAGGCCTGCACAATCGTTCTTTATTCCCTATGTAAGACTCTAGAATGGAAAGGACACTCATATGCATCCCTGCGAAGCCCAGTCAATACACCCGATCCATCCTCTCTGTCAGTACAACACAATCTGCCTTCCAGATCTCCCACAATCACATTCTCCTTTCTGCGCCATTGCAAACTATTAGCCCAGGCCGAGAGCGAATGACCCCCAACAACCACTCAAGTCTATCTCGGCAGCCATCTCCAATCGTAATCACAGCTCCGCTCAATCAGAGAATTTCACGCCGCAAACACCGGCAGCTGCAGCCGTGAGTCTCCGCTGGCCTCGTCAACATCATCGCTGCTAGATCGCAGACACCTGATAGATAGATCGCAGGCTTTCTTAATATTAATCAAACAGCTGCTAAATTACAGGATCCGACCAGATGACAGTTTCAGCTCAAATGATAGCCGCGTGGTGACATCACAAAGCTCTATAGGTGGCAGTGCCTGTGGCAAGGCCTTCATCTGAACAGATGGATACGATACGACATCACAGACTCTCACTGCATAAAGAGACACATGTGGTGAATGAGAGGGAAAACACATTAAGAGGGACATATTCATACAAATATAAGCTTAAAGGCAAATTAAACTGAGACTTGGAGACTTTTGCATGGAAGTTAAGTGCACTCTTTAACAAAAGGTGCTTCACGATGCTATAGAAGAAACTTTTGGCCTGAAAAGTTCCATATAGAGCCTTCAACATCTGAAGAACCTTCACAAAAGATTCTTTGTGGGGAATGAATGTTATAAGCTTTGACTGAAAGGTTCTTTGTGGATTAAAAAATTATTGTTAGATTATCATTTATGCACTAACTGGAATAAAATAAGTTTAAGCACTAAAATTATTACAATTAAAACTTTAATAATAATAAATAAAAGCTAAATACAAATATGTATTGCTACTATTCCTACTAAAACTTGAAATATGGAATGAATATAAAAAATGTAACAGAATGGTATAAAAAATATTATTTTCAAATTTAAATGTAAAGGAATAGTGGCATTAATTATCTTTCTTTGCTTATTTTACAGCTTCATATTTTTACTGTGCACTTTGAAATTGGATAATAGTAAATAGTAATTAATAATTAATTAAATATATATATATATATATATATATATATATATAATAATCAAATACTAAACCTTTTATTTCAAACATGTACAAATAAAAAATAAAATGTCACCAAAGTCTCATTTGTGTCAAACTGGGAAGTGGTCAGGACACCTGTTGTAAAACTATCATTATTTCTGCAATTTCAGAAATTCCACATTTCACCTTTAAATGAAACTTAAACGAGAACTCAATTAAAGTCTCCAGAGCAATGAATGACAAAGATACAAAGGGAAATACTCCACCGGGGCAAAGACGCACACTCAGCAGTAGGAGTAATTGGCTATTGTTGAAGGTGGTCTTAGAGGTGGCTCTGGGTATCATGTAACAGCAGAGAAAAAGTGAGCAGTGTGACAGCACAGAAAGATAGTGACATTACAGAAGAGACACTGAGAATAAAAGCTACAGCCGACCCAGCCACAGACATGAGCAAAGCAAGCTTTTACTGACACACTTTCCAGAGCATGAAGAAAGGCGAGAACGAAAAGACAGAGCGATGAGAACATCCTGAAAGACAGAGAGAGCCGGGGTAGATGACATCCTTCTGTGTTTGTAATTACGCGGCTCTGTCAGAGGCGAATACATCGCGAGCGAAGGTGGCAGCGAGGAGGGAGAAAGAGGGCGCGCTCTCAAACTGAGATGCCATCTGGGCCTGCGCTCTCCTCAGAATGATAATACTGCCCAGCCCTCCAAAAAACATGCTGCTTCCGCACTCACTCACACACACACACACATACACACCAGTGCTCGGAATGAAAAGAGAACACATGCCCGCTGGTGTGGATGAGAGACACAAACAGCAAGACAAGTTGAACAAAATCTTCCGGATTCCTCCAGAGAATGAGACAGCTGAGCTGGATGGCTAAGATAAGACATGAGAGACAAACTGAAAGTGGATGAATGCAACCAATTCTTAGCACCTGCGACTACAGCCAATCAGAAGGCCTGAATGAGGGGAGGAGGGAGTATGGCATCATTTAAACAGAGAAAGGTATTGCTGATTAGAGTTCTTCAGAGCACTTTTAAAAAGAACATTTAATACATGGTTGAAATTCTAAAAGAGCAAGCTTTGAAGAATTAAAAGAAATATTCCAAACACCTTACTCAGATTGCATACACTACCACTGACAACATAAGCTCACTGTAAATAACGTTACTCCAGCTACATTTCTGAAAAAGTCACTTGTGTTTCCAGCTGAAATGAGCTCTAGTTTAAGTAAAACACTGACTAATTTGTTCCTTTTCACAAAAGTTCTAATTACATGAAGGCATGCAACACATAATCAACATTAGGTAAGGATTTTCTGAAGTAAACTTGCTTGTTAGCTCACCTGGTACAGCACTGCACTTGTGATGCTGACTGTCCAGTAAATCATGAAGCAAGCTAAAACTACATGGTTAGCACTATTCTTATGGTTTAGGGTAGGGTGTATTGCAGGTAGTAGGCTACAGTATGTAAATGCCAAAGATGATAAAGCATTAAAGGGTTACTCCACCCCAAAATTAAAATATTGTCATTAATCACTTCAGAACACAATTTAAGATATTTTAGACAAAACCAGGAGGCTTGTGAGAGTCCCATTGACTGCTGAGAAATTAACACTGAAAAGTAACCCAGAAAAGTATAAAAAACATTTATAAGAATAATCACTCTGTCATCAGCCGTAACTTTATGAAGCAATGAGCATACTTTCTGTAGTCAAAGAAAAGAAAAAATAAAGACTTTATCATGTATGTGATGTAAACCAATCTGAGCATCCCTGTGGTGCAGCTGGCACAGAATGTAGTGGATTTTTTTCAAAATGGCACTACAATGACATGGAGACACACAGAGCAGACGCACTGTTTTAATAAAGTCATCATTTTTTTCTCATATTCTCATAGCTTCATGACATTCAGATTGAACTACTGATGGTGGATGGAGTATTCTAATGTCTTTTATACTTTTCTGGACCTTAACAGCGTAATTTATTTAGCATTTAATGGGACACTCACAAGACTCCCGGTTTTCATCTAAAATGTTTTGTGTTTTCCGTAGACAAAGCTTGGGTTTGGAAAGACATGGGGGTAAGTGAGCAAATTGTAATTTTGGGGTGGCGTAACCCTTTTAGCACCACGCACTGGATTTAACTGTTTCTGGATATTTCACTCGTGGGACAAACACATTTAAAATTTCCATGAAACGTGATACAGCCAACACAATATATATATGTAACATTGTGGTTCATCTGCCTATATTGCTTCTTGTGGACATGTCACCAGCCAGAGTGATGTTGTATTTCCAACAAGTCTGGCTCAACCATTGACGTATGAATTCACAGGTTAAAAGAACTTCCGAGTCTCTTTCCAAGAATGTTATCATGATGCCGTAAATAAAGAGTGAGTCAGCAAGTTAACAGTTGGAGAAACGCTAACTGAGTCCCACGCAGCACATTCTAGAAAATACAGATTGTCGCCAACCAGGGTTAAGAGGCATGCTGGATGTCAGGTGGAAGGTTGTGGGCTTCCTCTCTTGCCCAACACTCACACTTTTGTGGTTAAGTGTGTGAGAGACAGACTGGAAGTGCACTGACGCAATACTTTGTGTCCTCCTGCACCACCGCATCAATGGACAGCGACAGCAGCCACCTGTGCCTGGAGGGATAAAAATCCCCCAGAATGCAATGGTACAAGCAGGGGATGCTTCAGTGGTGCAAAGCCCCGCCATGAAAAGGGAGGAGGGGGATACGGTCTGCGCATCACCGGCTCTGGCACAGACCCACTTCAATTAGCTCAGTGTGCTGTAGAAGGAGCAGACACCACAGCATCAGAGCATCTGAACACACACCAGCTCTCCTGTGCAGAGAACACACTCACTGCAAACACACACACAAGCACTACTTCACATGCAAAGGCAAACGGGTCATTTCTGTTAAGCAGTACCCTCTGAGCTCCATAACTAAAGAATATAATTGTGTTTGAGGAAGCATTACTCTCAAACTTTTTTTTTTCTTCTTTTTTTACAAAATATAAAATAATATTATATATAAATATATGTATGTATGTGTGTGCGTGTGTGTTTTATATATATTATAATATATATATATATATATTTTTTAATTATAACTACTAATATTACACATATATATATGTTAATCTAAGGTATTGCGATAAAATAAACTATTATGATTTCCGTTATTATATATCAAATTTAATGTGTTATCTAGTATATTAAGGTACACTGCTACTGCATAACAAAAAGAAAACCTACTAAAATCCAGCATCTCATTCCAGGACTTTGCAGTGACTGGATACTCCATAATGCATTTGCATGTTCATATATTTCTGTGTTTTCCCTTGTGTTAATGCCCTTGTGTGTTAAAAAACCTAGATCTGTCTGCTCACTCTGTTGTATGTAATGATTTCTGCCCTATTTAAAAGTGCAAGGCAGCACCTTTCTTTTCAGAACGCCACTGGTGCCATTTAAATAAACGTAGGGGGGAAGGGGTTTATCCCATCAGCCAGAAAAGGCAGCCCAAGGCCTCGGGGCAACTCCGGTGTGTATGTGTGTGTGTGCTGTTTAGGCACATTTATAAAGGAGACAGTATTTGTGTGTATGTGTGTGCTGCCTCAGGAGGTGCTGACACAGAGGAAATGATGGTTCTTAGCGGTGAGTGCTACTAAGCTAATATGCAGCAGGATTGAGATTCTGCTGGGCTCCATACTGTGGACAGCATATGGGCTACTCTGTCACACAAACACATGCCACATGCCTCCAAGCTCTTTCTTTGAACTACCAAATCCTAATAACTCGCGGTAAAAATCATGCTGTACAACTTACCAGGCCTCAAAATCCTGCCTCACAACTAACTGTTCAACAACACCTCCAAACTTTTGTAAACAACGATCACTTTTAACCCTATACAAACTGAGCCCTTCAACAGTTTTACAAGAGCTAACTCTGGAGTTTAAAAATAGTTTAAATTCTACTACACATCTGAGTCAACACTTCATAAAAACACTTCAAAACCAGTGTTGGGGCTAGTTACTCAAAAAAGTAATACTCTCAAAAATAGTAGTGCCCTACATTACTTTATTACTCCCTGGAGAAAGTAACTAGTTACATTACTAGTTACATTTTTTTTCTTAATTACTCTATAATTGGCTGAGATGCATCAGATGGAGGGAGAACATATAAAGGGGGAGTGTTCTTTAGGGTCTTTATTACGCCAACAACAGACTGGCACTGTCTAGCAGATATAACTACAAACAACTGTACAACAAGTATTAACTTCCTCAATGTTTAACAAACACCGTCTGGTGCAAACAATCAATCAATTTGATTGTCAATTTATAACAAGTCCAAATATATATTAACTTCCTCAATGTTTAACAAACACTGTCTAGTGCAAACAATCAATTTGATAGTTAATAAGTTCTTGTACTTGTTATAAACTGACAATGTTAATGTAAGGAGGTAGTTACAAGCGGTGGAGAGCAGCTTTCTTCCCGGGCAGACTGTGCACTTCACCGTCAAGTTATTTTCCTTCCGTTGAACATATTCAAAATAATGACTGAATCTCCACCCATCAAAAATAGCTTTCTGTTGCTGGGAACCTTCCTCTGAAAAAGAGCTTGTCGTTGTTGACGCTTCCATTTTTCATTTTTTTGTCTGGTGATGGATCATTCTTGAACGAAATGACTCGGGAAGAACGAATCGTCTTGTGGGAATGATTCGTTCAGTCCCACATGCGCAACATCCTATAGTTTTGTTTTGGAATTATTGATTCACCTGTTTCGGGTACTGAGCCGGCTGCATAGGTTAACGTTTCGGGGCTGACATATGATGAACGAACAAAACCAGAAACTTGTCAGATAAGAGGCGAGGTGAGCCGATCATAGATTAAAGTTCCAGGTAAACAATGAATTTGTTTTTAATGTTTCTTATAGCATTATAATTTGGTCTTGTTTGCAGTGTGATCAACGTTTGTGTAAGATATTATTACATTATTACTTTGTAACGCGTTACACCCAACAATGTTCAAAACTTTGTAGCTCAAACAGCAGATCATGCTAGCAATGTTAAGGTCATGAGTTTGATTCCCTGGAAATGCATGATAAAATCTATATCTTCAGAGTATTGTCAGTCACTTTGGATAAAAGCATCTACCAAATGCACAGGGCGTCTCATTCCTTCAAGGAATTAGGGTTACATACGCATCCTTGAAACGTTCCTCTTCAGGAACTTGACAAGACACTATGGGGAACAAGATGCCCATTTGCCCATTGCAAATCCCTGCCTAGTGTGTGTACCTGCACAGCTAGGACAAGAGAACAGAAGAGCCTGGAGTGGCTCGCAAGTCAAATCCATAGAAATGGACAAACATGTTGGGGGGGAAGACCATCCCGCAGCGTTACAGATCCCCAGGTATCAAGGCCTTGGAGGCTGCCACACTCCTAGTTGAATGAGCCTTGACTCCTAGCATTGGCGGGAGACCAGAGAACTAATAAACATTATTGATGGCATCCACAATAGCTTCTTCTGGCCAGACTCTGGCCACTCTCTTTCATGAGGAGGACCACGTGGATGGCCTCCTTACTCAAGAGAGTATCTACTTCTCATTCCAGAGCCTGCTCTGGGCCCACCAGCATAGGCAGAACGCCTGTGAATCATGGTGGAGGCAATCTAAACTGGATTTTGCAACCTCTCTCTACAGTTTGCATAACCCATTGATAACACTAAATAGTCTATTAAGGGAATCAGTCTCTTCAAGATTGCAGACAACCACCCATAACGTAGTTTGGGAAGGGAACAACACAGCCCGAAACACTGCCCGCTCTCGCCCTTACCTTCACTCATCATTTTTAAATAAATGAACAAATCTTCCAAAAATGTACTAAACTCTAAACAAAAATCCATTGCAACTTCATAAAGGCATCAATTACTTAATATTGATTATTTAAAAGCTCTGTGAAAAACTGAAGAAGCGTGAGTCTGGTTGTCAAAAAACAAAACCAAAAAAAAACACAGTCATTCTGCGCATCTGAGACATTAAATTTATGTTCAAACTGAAAACACTCAGGCACTGAGATGAGCACAAGGCTGGTGACTGCAGCTGTCTTTTCAGAGACAGACAAGGTACTCCATACAGCACATGGACATCAGATGACAGGTACACACAGTCTCAGCGTTGTTCATATATCACTTAGCAAATGAAGTGAAGCACAGAACCATGCAAATCCCCTCTCCGCTTCTCCCTCTCTGATTGGCTGTCGCGTAATTGTGTTGCGCTGTCACGGGACGAGACGGTAAGGAGTTAATAGGTTAATTTAAGAGAATGAACAGCCACACACATCACATGCTCTTGGAACGGAAGGTCACAGTTATGCTGAAAACATGACTTTTTAGTGTCAACATCTTACCCTTTACTAAAAGTCAGATCCATACTGTGCTTTCAGTGTGAAACACGATTAAAATCCTACAGATGTTTGACAAAACTCATTACCTTGGAACTGTAAATCTACGCTGTATATGAGCAAGCCCAGATCTAACAAATCAAGGGTGGTTATGGCTTTAATGCGATGACACTATTAATAGAGACATTTTTGGCTGCGTACCGACATTATATAAAAACCTGTGAGAGCCATTAGCCTTTAACAAAGAATTAAAATGCACATTTGGTGTGCAAAGGGTATGAGATAAATCACGCTAAGTAGGGAAGGGAATCGATCATTTCTCAGATGGCCTGAATTGCTCTTTATCTATATTAAACAGAAGAGTCTAATTGATGGCACTTTAGATGGTCCCTTCGTGTCCTTTAAAAGGCATCTGCTTGGGCCCTAGCCCAGAACATTTGAAAATCATTCAGAAGAGGCTAGATTCAATTAAATATCTCTCCCGTACCTTGAACTTTGTGCTGCTGACGAAAGGTAAACACATCAATCTCCTTTTGCTTCCCGAGCAGCAACAATCCTCAAATTTGACCAAGCGTTAACTTTGAATCTGGAGCAGAGTGAAAAAATAGCCCAGTGACGAGAACAGCAGAGGTCTGAGCAAAACCCAACATGCTGACATGGTGCTCAGGTGGAAAAAGAAATAGCTGGATACCATATTACCTCTGTATTGTTTAAGAAGTGACATATTTATAGCAATATCAACTGCCGGTCGATCAATACGGGCTTTCATTAACCGATGCTAGTGCTGATATTGAGAGTGCAGGCAAGCTGATGTCCCAAAAAGAACTTGTTTGCTGCTTTTTTAAGCAACACAAAAAAATGTAAAAACTAATCATGAATCAAACTGATATTTGAGCTATTGAGCTAGACAGTACACGCACACTTAATCAGCACAACATTTTACGAAAGGGAAGTTTGCTTGGTTTCAAATGATAAAACAATCAGTATCCTGTTCAACATGAAGACAAAAAGGACTGTGACACTTAGTTGTCAAAAATCAGTGGATGACAATCATGGTTAGTTTGAACTATACTTGAAGTTACTTTTATAGGAAAACCTTTGAATTTGAGGAGAGCTGATTAAATTAAAGTTATCAGTTATCAACTAAAACTGAAAGCTTAAAAAAATGTTTATTGGAAAAAGGTTTACTGAAACCTTCAACTTTCAACATTTCGCATCCTCATTTAGTCTAACTTGGTGTACTAAAATAGCAAGAACCAAAATGATGTAAAGTAAACAATTAATTAAACAGTAATAATAAAAAATAAAATACTACTAATAAACAAAAATAAACAACTAACTACTAAAACTGAAAATAATAATAATAAAAGAAACACAATATTTAAAAATAATACTGATAAATTGTATCTAAATTATACTAAAATAGCACTGGTGTGTGGTTTAATAATGTATGATGTGTGTTTAAAGGACAAAATGTGTACTTTTATGTTTTTAAAAATTATTGTTAAAAGAAGCCAATAGTGTCAAAACATTCCAAGTTTAATGAACTCTTGTAAACCGCTAAAAATGCTTTAGTGTGCATGCCAGGCCAGTAGTTGCCGATGTCACTTAGTAAAGAAACGCTACATGCACATTTGCATTATTCACACTAGTACTTGTGCTTGCCTATGAAGACGTAATATGCATGACACCACTGTTTTCACAAACTCACAAATTCACAATGGTATTGCTTTCAAAAACATGCACTCTGAAACCCATTTTCAAAAGTTGGTTCTGGCAGGGCCACAAAATGCTGTCGTTGTATAAAAGCACATCCAAAACGCATAAAACAATTTCTACCTTTAGTTGAAAATGGTGCTCTGGAAACACCCCCTCAGTCTGAATCAACTGAATGGCCGGGCACATTAACAGTCATCTAGTAATTTGCAAATGCAGTCCACGTATATACAGCAACCCCTAATAGTGACAAACACTGCATTTAGGTATAAAGTTAAAAAACCAGAAAAAACAGTTTTTGATGAACACGTTAGATCTCAGGCATCATCTCTCTGGAATATGGAATATGAATTATTTCAGGTTATAGGATTTCGCTCTCAGAGGCAACGGACAAGGATAAGGAACGACAGGAGACCAAAATCTATTGACATAAACGAGCTCAGATGTTGCCTTTTCATTCACCCTCTTACTTTGAAATCAATACGACTCTGTCCGTGTAGGTAGATTCTATTCACATTCTCCTCTCACCCAGTCTCCCGGCGAGCCCGTGGCGGGCTGGAGACTTAGTCAGCAGTCTGTGAGAAACAGTTTCAATTACACAGAGTGCTTTTAAAATGAGGGATGTGAATGCATTATAAAGCTCAACGCTGATGTATTCACTAATAATGACGGCATCACAGGAAGCCGGCCATAATAATCCCCAATGATATATAGAGTAACTGATGGAAGCAGAAATGGAAGGGGGTTGTCATGTGATTGATTTCTCCTTGAAATGAACCCTGCGCTGTTCTTGAGCGAGGAGAACTGGGGCACATGACTTTGCGACATGATGACCCCGTGACCCCTGCGCTCTGGCACATCAAGTACTGTCAGATGACAATCTCTCTGTGTGTGCTCTTTCCTTCTGCTCTAACGACCCTTCAAAGTCATCTTATGACAGGAAATGTTGATGTACAGAAGATTTAAGGAAGGCGTGCTTACATGAAATAGAATGACCTATGCTCTGATGCCAGCCTTATTAATCTGTTAGTCGAATGCACAATCACCTCTTGCTTTCGCATCTCAAAACATCATTGCACACATCAATGCAAAAAACAACCTAAACTTATTGTTGCAGACACACGCCGGGTCTCAGAATGTAAGTGAAACTCACCTCAGGAATCTGGGACTGGCTGCAAATGTGAAAATAGTAACCAACGAAGAGGTTATCAGAGTGACCCTGAAAGGGTCAAATTGACAACTGTTGAGATCCACAGAATCCAAACCTAATAAGTGACTGGATTTGAATGCTGTATATGCCACACAAATATAGTACATCACACAGAAGACTCAATAACAGGTTATTGAGGCAATACTCTAACAACCAAGACACATATCATGCAAGTACTATGTCTATAAAAAAAAAAAAATATATATATATATATATATATTAGGGGTGTAACGGTTCACAAAATCACGGTTCGATACGATACAGCAGTGTCATGGTTCGGTATGTTTTCGATACGGCAAAAATACAATAAAAAAGAGAATTTCTTAGATTTATTTATTTTTTCTTCACATTTCTATTTATTAAAACTAACATAATATGCAGCTCTGGTTAAACAGCTGGATGTTGGGTTGAATGTTACCTGAATGCCGCGGTGATAGTTTGTAATGTGTGTGTTTCTGGTTCTCGTCTGTTTGGGGGTGGGAGGAGCAGACAGCGGGTTCCCTGTCCCATCGTTTGCGCTGCCTTGTTGAACGTAGCACTGAAAACATTATATTTTACACAGTTTACTAGCTCTCTCTTTTTATTTTTATATATTTTCTGAATCGTTTGGTTCGTATGCGTACCGAACGGTTCGATACGATTACGATTACGCGTATCGTTACACCCCTAATATATATATAGCCATATGTCCATGAGTTTACACTGTAATAATACTTGCAATCTCGCGCTACACTGAATCAGTCTGTTTTAAATAAACAGAGAACAGACGCTTTGTCATGCTGAGAGATAAGCAGATATATATGTGTAAGAAAATATTATATATACTGTTAAAAATAAATGATACAGCAGATATTCTCTGTTATTCTCTGTATTTATTTTAGCTTCAAATACATGAGAGGCATGTTCAGAACATTCTCTTGCATTTACTTTTGCTGACAGGGACTATTTTTAAGAGGAAGGATCGCATTTAATAAACTTCACTTCTAGTCACTTAAGTCACTTCATCTACTTGCTTCAAAAAAGTAATATTTCAATATACGTGTGGTAACTGTTTTATAAACGCAAAAAGGTACTCGAGAAAAACAGATAATAAAAAACAAAAATATACACTAGCATTCAAAAGTTTGGGGTCAGCCAATTTTTATTCTTTTTTTATTTGAAGGCTAGGATGTGTTAAACTGATAAGAAATGATGTCAAATATTTATATTGTTAGAAAAGATTTATGTTTTTAATAAATGCTGTTCTTTATGACTTTTTATTCATCAAAGAATCCTGGAAAAAAGGTATTGCAGTTTCTGAAAACTAATTTGAGCTTTAACAGCTTTAAGATGATGTATACATTTCTAAAACTGACCCCTTATGACTAATCTTATTCTCCAGGGTCGCATACACACTTATGTACTAAAATGTATTTAGTTTCTTAATAAATCCTTCTTAGCTAATATTTTATAAATGTTTTTGTCTTAGAAACTTAAGAAAACGCTTGTCTTAAATCTTAAAAAGCAAGTTGTTTAAAGGTGGTGTGTTTCAGAATTCAGCTTGAAATTAGACAATCAGACTAAAGACAAAACAATAAATCCTGTTATTTTATGCTTAGGAATGTTCGATAAGCATTTAAGAACCAAAGCTTTTAAGTTTTTTTTTTTTGGGGGGGGGGGGGGATCCCGGCCCTTATCAGTCCCAATTGTGAATGAATGGCTAAGTGTGATTTATGATCAGACTCAAAATAATCATTAAATCTGTTTTACTGAGTCAAGTATATGGTCCAGTTAAATTCAAAGGTCAAAAAAGGCAAAGAGTATTAGTGAAAAATCCTCACAAATAGCTGTCATTGTATGGAAAAGAGCTGCATGAACATTTTTCCAAATTTCAACTTAAGCATACATTATGATGAGTTGCACAGAAATTCTTCTGGTGTTGTAAGTCACCTGCATCTCTCTCCGTCTCTAGCTAATGAGTGCACAGCTCATTTCCTACTCCCCTAATGCCACAAAGTGAGAGGGATTGTAAAGCATCCCAGAAACGACAACTACTTTACAGCTAAAGACAGAGTCCTAAAGAAGATAATTCTGGGTAAATTGACTTTGACCCCAGTAAAACTCCTCAGGATTAATTAATTGCTCCAATTAGCTGATGAATATGACCACTTAGACTAATTGTCAGTGGAGCATGCGCTTCTCCAGTCCTCATGGGACCTTTAAGGAGCTTTCATGAAAAGGGTTTTTCCTGAAAGTAAACCGCCTTGTATTGAAGTTTTAGAAGGCAAAGTCATTAAAATGGGTCCTCAGAGTGTGATTAGCAGAACATCAGATTTTCTCTATGTGAGTTTGTGTGAAAGATTAATGACCACTCTTAGTGTGCTTGTCCTGTTTGGGTAGCGATAAACCAGCTGTTATCTATGAGTCCGGTTTCCCTGGTTAACTACATGTGTCATAGGACTGTTGTATTTGTCAGTGAGGCTTCTTAGACTAAAAAACTCCCGATAACTGGACAACTGGGACCATCTTTGTTAATTTACTGACAACCAGCTATTTTGTTTTTCTTTCTTTTACCCAAAGCTTCCCCAGTCGTGACTATCTGTATAAAGTCAGTTTACAGCCACTAAGGGAAAGGCTGTTCTAAATGGCATGAAAAGTGACCAATCGCAGTCAAGTTTTAGGCAGACGTGCCGTTAGTTTCTAAGAACAACAATAACAGTCAGCTCAGTCACCAAAGGAATGATCAGAAACAGTCTGACTATTCAAAACTGTATATTAATGACATTAATATTTAAAAGACTTTCAAGGTCACAATAAAATAAAAAAAATATATATAAATTAATAAAAATTAATATTTTTGCAATTTTTAACAACTGTTTTCTATTTAAATATATATTTAAGTGTACTTATTCTTGTAATGACAAGCTGAATTTTAAACTTCAATAATCCATGTTTTATCAGAAATCATTCTGGGGGTTGTGATCCTTGTGATGGATATAAAGTTCAAAGGAACAACATTTATTTTCAATGGAAATCTTTTATAATATCATTAATGTTTTTACTGTCACTTTTGATCCATTTAAAACATGTTTGTGCATAAAAAAAAAAACAACATCCTGTTTGTGGACATCGATTACTGTATATATGCCACTAAGAGCCTCCAACAAAACTCTGGATATCTTTCAAAGATTTTCAAAGATGCCACTAAACTGGCAAATTTTTTGGCAAATCAGGTAATTAGTTGTTCCTCAGAAGCACTCTGTTCCTTGTAAACAGGACTTCGTTTCCAGGCAGACTGGTGCTCCCAGACTCCAGGAAGTTGCACAGCGCCAGCCAATCAGATTTCAGCCAGCTCTTGCCATTTTTCTGAGCAATATGCATCAGACTGTCAGTGTCTGTAGGTGGTCCGCTGCCATGCCGTCTGAGGCTTGACATCCTACAACTAAGAATATCTCGAATTTAATACAGAATGTTTGAACATCGCACTTGAGTGCCTTGAATGCTAAATATTATGTACTTCTAGTCACTAAACTGCAGCAGTCAGTTATTTAGAAACCTTTTACGACATCATAAAGGAACAATTTGGTGTACAAACCATGAATGACCACTGAGCATTACCATGCCTTACGGGCCCACATACATCTCTGTTTCTATTACCGTCTCTATTCAAACAGTAACTAACTCCATTCTCTATGGATGTCAGCAGCACAACTTTGCCTTATGGGCCTTGTACTGATGGCAGCGGCTGCTCCCCTGATTAAATTCATCACCTTTATTACAGCGCCGAGTGCATGGCCTAGCATGGCTGACTGCTCCTGTTGCCCATTGAGAGCATTCATCTGCACTAACGGGGGCAGGGGTTTACGCTTGGTCTGTGCATCAGCCTGTGAGCATCACGTCTGCTTCACGCAAATGCATCGCTCACAGGTGACATGCCAGGGCCGCTCACACGTCTCACATCTAAAGGCCACAGTACCCTTCAGAGCGAGAAGAAACGGCTCTCTACAACACTGGCTATGGCAAGGGGCTTCAAATAATGTGTATCAAATACACTCGTGTTTGTTAAAAGATGAATTGTGATTTTAGACTGTGGTTTTGGCCAATGGGTCCTGTAAAGGTTTCATTCTAGCACTTTTTTTTGGTTACACTTTATTTTGACAGTCCACTTTAGACACTCTAACTATAAATAGCTTTGAAACTACATGTCAACTAATACTCATTAAATTGCAACTATGTCTACTAACTCTCAGAGCAGACTGTTATAGGTTTAGGGTTAGTAGTATAAGTTGACAATGTATGTTGTAAAGCCATCAAAATAAAGCGTTAGAAGATATTAAGCATTCACATGTACTTGCTTACTGTTAGTAAAATGTCTAAAGTGGATTTTTATGCCAATTTTTTCAATGCATGTACATTTAAAACTTGGCAATAAATGTAAGAAATATTGTAAATGCTGCTGTGTGCGTGTCTGTAATACGGCTCAGGGAGTGATGGTAAATTTGACACCTTACTCTACTTTAGTACTACTTTACTACTTTAATTAGCCTCTCTTTTTTTCTTCCATTTGAAATTCATAGAAACTATTGTTTGTTTGGCTATTGGAGCAAATATATATTAAAATATATCTGTTGTGTTTTCTGTTTAACACTCTAAAAGTTTACCCACTTATTATGACTTCCTCTTCTGAGAATGCTGTATAATATTAGGATTGTAACTAGTAAGAAACAAAAGTCACAAAAAGAGCATATATATATATATATTTTGTCTTTGCATTCCAAATCATTGCAAACTCACTGGAAATATATTTTGAAGCTGGATTCATCAATTTTCCCAATCTGAACTGTACACTGACTAGAAATACACTGCACAGAATGTTTATTACACATGTTTACATTTATATTTTACATATAAAAACATATTTGGCTTTAGCACAAGCTCTAAATCCCCTTTGGAATATTTAATTTAAAAAAAAAAGGTTGTGTTTAACACAAAACAGTAAGTAGAAACAGAAGCAAAAGTTGTGTGGTGGATGGCTGATTTCTTTTATTTTTTGTGATTTAAAAGAACAGTTAATCATTTGCATTGACCTGCATGCAATTCTATATTTTAAGGGATTTTCCTATCACTAAAGCAATTCAAGCTTAGGTAGTTGGAGGATTTTCACAGCACATACATGTGATACACTTCCCTCCAAAAGTTTGGAAACATCCTTGGTGAAGTGTGGTTTTGGATAATATCAGCATAAACCCTTATCATTTTTTGGTGAAAATATTGTACATTAAAGTAGCTTGACATTATCATTGAAGACTAGCGATAATAACATAATAACGGCAATACATGTGTGAAGTGCCCAACCAGTGTGAATCATCTTTGGTAAATCCTTCAGGAGGGCTGGAGTAATATATCAAGTCGATGTTTGAATAAACTGACCGCTCAGATACACAGATTAGGAGCTGTAATAGCTGTTAATGCTGGATATTATGATTAATGTATAAACTGTTTATGTAATAAAATATGTTTTCTTAGTTTATGTTAACCCTTAACAGTGCCGAATGAAAAATGCTTCATGCAAATATTGTCCAAAAACACACTTTTCTAGGGCACTTCCAAACATTTGGAGGGCAGTTTATGTGATTATTTGATTAATTAAAATAATGCAATACACTCAAACAGCTTTCTCATCAGACAGTACTACAAGGACAGTCCCCCTGAAGGAACCCAGGGTTAAGTGAAGTGCTCTAGGGCAAAACAACAATAGAGGATCCCATCAGTATACAGTGCCCTCTGATTAAATGTGAACTTGTGACCTTCGGAAACAGATATTATAATCAGCCTGGCTCTATACTTGGTAAATGAGCACCATCCCAAATGTTCAAGAGAAGAAAAAAGAAAAAAAAAAAACAATAACTATATTATAGTAATTTATGAGAGAATGTAACAGTTTGTCTATATTTTTTAGCTTCAGTAGATTACAGTAATCTAGAGTAATTTAGAAAAATTAACAGCGCTCTCATAGTGATAATGACAGCAATTGCCTAAAATCCAAAGTGCTCCCAAGCTACTGCTTGCATCCGATTATGTGATATTACAAACGAGAGTGTAAAATGAATGCACATTATGAGATGGATGCAAGCCGACACAAACGCACACATTCACACACTCTCATCCAAACAGAGCCAGATTTGTTGGATATTACAACACCCCACGGGGAATATCACACATGCGTTCTCACACAGCTACTGAGCGCTTCTGAGCTTTCGCTTGCCTCGATTATCGATGATGCCACAGATTTCCAGCACTTTCAATTCATTCCTCCATTTTCGTTCTCACAGAGCCGTGCAGAAAAGAGTTTCATGTATGATCAATGTAGCGGTCCCGCATGAGCAGTAGACCATAATTTACGTTCTCCGCGTCGTTTTACGACAAAATAGAGCTGAGTTTGGCAAAATCTGATGATTTAGCATTGCTTTGGTGATGGTTCTTCTGTAGCGACAAAGGATTATAGTTGCAGTAGCACGACAACAGGATTCCTCCATGAATCCAAAGAAGCACATTTTCTAATCTCATAACCACCAAAGGCCACGACCAATTGCACTTAGTTTTCTAAAAGGCATATGATCTGAGGCATGCATGCACGCATTTGCACACATTCATGACGTGCAGATCTGAGCAGTGTGTCCTGTTTATCAGAGGTCAGGGCTCAGTTCTGCAATGGTTCAATAGTGGAAGTGAAACCGACTGCTCAGTTCACTCTCCTGAGCACAAGACCAACGCGCTGTCTCAGTCTGACGGCGTGTGTGCTCCCTTGACAGCGTTATTAATTCAGATTTGCACAAGCTAGACTGTGACAAACCCATAATGTGTGGTGGAGGAAACGACTCTAACTGGCATATTACTCAAAAAGATTGCATTAAACAGCATGGCGCCAGATTCTCACCAACTCTCGGTATAAAAATCTGTGAAAACTCACGATGTGAGTCATACTTCTCAAGTGAAACACTGAATATTCCTCATGTTGGCAGGTAAGATCAACCACATTGTCCTGATTACATGGCGAACACCACCGGCTTTATCCAGAGAGGAAAGCTAGTTTCGACCAGAGGGAAAAGCTGTAAATGTGAGTGACAAGAAATAAACAAGAAAGCTACTGTGAAACTGCTGCAATTCACAAAGCACAAAGTGTAAAGCCAGGCCGCAGGCCCTCCCGAGGGGCATATGATGATACCCGAAATACAATTTTAACGGGATAGTGAAGACACATTTTGATGGATTTCAGTCAAAACTGACAAATAATACTTCATTTGATTATAAGCTTAAAAATTAAACTAAAATGACATCACAGAGGAGTTATTAGGCTTACATCACTCCACTGTGATTCACAGATGAATACGATCCTCGGGTATTTAACTACAGACGCCAAGGGATTGCGTCCACACTAGAATGGCATGCTGGGTGCAGATGATTCACCGGAAAACAGTTATTTGGGACTGTGTGTGTCAGCAGTTATAAACCTACCAACCTTCCTTACTGGAGCGAGAGAGGGTGGCAACGCTCAAAGATGTCAAAAATATAACGACTCCCTCTCTCTCATACTGTAATGAGAAAGTAATGATGAGTAATGAGTCGGTAATGTTGAGTAATGTGTGTAATGATGGAATTTTATAAACGTAATTTAAAACTTAGGTTTGCTCAAGAGGTTCTAAATTATTACAAGCACAACATCATCTAAAATTACGTTTGCTTTGTTTGACAACAGATTTTCAATTGGCAGGGAAATTGCGTAAAGCAAAAAAAAAATAAAAAAATTAAAATGCATGTGTTAAATAGGAAAAAATATTTCAAAATAAAAGTGAGATCAATGAAAATCAGTCTACAAAACTGCCTCGGCATTCAGGAATAAAATAGGCCCTCTATATTAACAGGAGTCATTTAGAGACATAGACAGTAATAATCCTTTTAAAAGCCAATTACGTCATTTAATTTGCAATAAAGTACCAAGTGTCTCTATAAAACATAGACTGGATGAGAAAAATAGCACAGTTTGGGGAAATATATACAGTAAACCTCTTTAGGAACTTTATAAAGTTGACAGCAGGCGAAGGGGACAAGAGATTTCTGTAAAGAGTAAGTGAAGAGCCCCCTGGTGCCACAGTACACATAATTCTCACCCTAAACCACAAATTACTAAGCGGTTCACTGCTCTGGCGTACCTGTTAAACCATATCATGGTGTATTAAAAGACTAAACTGACAAACTAAGCTTTTTGAATATTGATCATTATGCTTAGATACAGCTAAAAAGCGGTTTGTAGGATATTTTTGTGTGTTGTTTTACATACACATGTTGGGTTGTTTTTCACATACTGGGTGATTTTGTTGGGTTATTTTAGTAAACAACAGGTCTGGCCCTGACTATTTAAATAGAAAGGTCCAGAAGAGGATCTGTAGGTGGGAGTAAGTTTCTCTTCCTCCCCTTGTTGTTATCACATAGACATTAGCAGTGCAATGCAATTTACTCAACTATTCACTTATAAGTGTGAGTTAATTCTCTTTAAGGTCCCGTATACATGCTGTAAAGCTGTCGATATCTGCCTGTTTTAGCTGGTTAATTAAGAGTTGCAACGAGAGACGATTTACTAAGGCTATGCGTTAACAACTGTCAGAAAGGTAGAAGGTCTTCTTCACATGAACATATCAAAAAGATGACCATAATAACCAAAAGAAGCACTGTAAAATCATCTCGCAAGCCACAGGTATCCCCTTGCAACGGAGAAGTATAGTGGCTCACCGAACGGGAGCGTAAACTTAAGCAGCTATTAAAAGGCTGTATAAGTGGTGTGTTGGGGGATGAAGATGCAAAACACCCCAAATGCAACTGACGCTGTAAATTGTTGCTATTAAACGCTTTGCGCTAAACGCGAGCATCCGCGCTCCGTTTCCAGCACCGTTCGGTGGGTTTGACGGACGTTACCTTCGTCGAGAAGCCGTTCGAGGTGGTTGAAGATCCCGCAGAAGTTGGGCAGACTGCTCATCAGTTTCTTATCGTTCATGAGTTGCATCAGATAATCTGGGGTCGGCTTCGGCTTCTCTTTCGTTTCCATTTCCCCCACCATATTCCACAGAAATCACCACCGACGCCCCAAAATAGACGGGAAAAAAAGTCCCAAAATAAATAAAGGCTTGGAGATAAATAATAAATAGAGTACAAAAACGCAAGTGCAGAAGGCAAGTGCCTGACTCGTCCGCGGAAAAGGCTGCTGTCTCTGTCTTTACGCACAATCCGCTGCTGCGATAGGCAATTCGGGAGATGACAGTTGTTAGGGCAGCAGATGAAATGAAATTAAAATGAACCAAATGAAATATAAACGTGTGGAGAGGGAAGCCAGGTCTCCTTTCAGAAACAATTCCCGATAAATCCCACAAGTTACCGGCAAAGGCGACTCCCGCGTGCCCAGTGCCCCTTTTAAGATTTATTTTAGCGAGAGATTTGTCCTTTACTTCCTCTTGAGGCTTTGAAAATGCACCCTTTCCCCGAGTTCCCCAGAGCTTCCTGTGTCTTGTCTGTCTGTGTATGTGTGCAGCACTAGAAACGTCTGTCCCTCCCGTCTCTTACGCGCAATAAAGGCGCTTTCTCAATGAGATTGGCATTCGGTCCTCCGTTACCGACCAGCTCCTCTTGCGCTCTCGAGCCCGTCACATGATCACACTGAGTCCCAGCAGCAGAAATCAGACTGTGGGAGGAGAGAGAGAGAGAGAGAGAAAGCGAGAGAGTCTGTGCATCTAAAAAAAAAACAATTAGCCCATTTTAAATGCGACTCGTTTATGAAGCACGTCTGTAAGATACGCATCTTGCGATTAATGGCTTTACATAAACTCTTCCATAGAGATGCTATTTTTTATCAGTCGTATCAGTGTTTTCATTTACCCTCCATCATGTCATTTTGAGAAGATATGGTTTGTTTTCGTTTGAACATAAAATGAGATGTATGAGCTGCACACAAAAATATGTCCAGCATTAGTTTTATTACACATTTTTATTATGCGTAAAATAACAGCACTTAAAGTCTACCAAATATCTCCTTTAGTGTTTCACAAGAGAGAAGTTACTAGTTTGAAACAACACGAAATCAATCAAACACACACACACACACACACACATAAGTTTAATCCTACTTTAAATTCTACCTCTGCTTGTTTTATTGAGAACTAACGCTCTATTCCCATTGTTTTGAGGTGTTTGTGAGACTGAGTGTATTGGTCACATGGGTCTAATATTAAAAGACTCATTTGTCCTCTTTTTGGCAAGCTGGATGGGAATAGTGAAGTAGAAGAACAGAGATTGACTAAACGCCGGTGCACATCAGAACATACCACAATGGTAAAGAAGAAAACAAGGCATTTATCTCAATAGGAGGACTTCCTCTGCAGAAAAAAAAAACAAAAAACATTACACAATGCGGATGGGGGCTAATGTTTTGTCAATATGTGCCAATACTCAACTAAAGCTAATGCTATGGGAACAGCTCCTCCCTCTGGATTAGAGCACTTTTTAATTTACATAATTAACATTCTTTTTGTCCCTGTTGGAGCAGCATAAGAGCAGCACAAGCAAGAAAGCCATTACAGAGATTTGAAATTTGATGTGCTACATTTTCATTCCAAGCATTCATTCTTTGCTTTAATGCGACACATTCGATTTTGCTAAATAAATGCTATGCCCTAGCACCACACTCTGAAACAGCAAATGTGCAGTTTCAGAGAGAACTGAACTTATTTTCCCACACGGTAAGCATAATTTATGACTGCTTGAATCCCTTCATTACTGTGTTTATATAAATACTCTAATTGGCCTAATGGTTTTGTCACTTCTTTTGTCATGCAAAGCAGTTCTCATGCATGGTGCTGTTTGGCTTTTAGACGCAGCCATGAAAGCAATTGTTCCAGTCGCCGTTTGACGTTACATTGGTCCATCACTCCTATTCACGTGAATGAAAATAAAAAATAAAAATAAGAAGCACGTATAAGAAATAGCCGGAAAACAAAACCGAGGGAGAATGTGAAACAACGCACCGGAGGGCTGAGGAGATGAGGGTAGAGAGGGCTGGCGGCCCAGTATCTGACAGCATGGAAACAAACGACCCACCAGAACAGGAAGGGATTGTCCAGGTCCTGCCCAGCACCTTTTCATCCCTTTGTCATGCCCAGGGCTTTCACATGCAGATCGCCTTGGATGCAGAGGCCTGTGTTAGGGCGCCTTGCCCTCCTGACTACAGAGAAAGGGGTGTATTTACCCCTCACCCCTTCTTCAGCGAGAACTGCCCCTCCACCCCGTGGCTCCAGGCTCTCTCGCTTACTCTCCAAATGACGGAAGCCTTGTTTGAGAGCAGAGGAATTACGTTAATGAATGCATTCCTTCACACATGCACCCTGAAACCAGGCAAGCTTGTCTCTGTTTGGTTGAACCAGGGAACAAGTGCACTGTCGCTCTCAAACCCTCGCCTTTCATCTCCATCTGGCCCCCTCTTTTTTCACTTGTTCGCTCTCCTTCAGATAGCCCAGATCCCCTCATAAACCCCTCTTCTCCGTAAGCGCATGTGACTAGTATGTGGGTTTGAGCAGAACATGAAAACAACTGCTGAATCCACTGATATCTAATTAGCCAAAATAATGTCATTGGAATTCAAAAGTGCACTGATACTTTTTAAATAAAATTTTTTAGAGACAATGCAAATGGTAAAGATCCTTAATTCATAGGCTGATTTTATCATATTTCTGAAAAACTCATTAACAGCATCATAGCGCAGTTAACACTTTTTCTCTAATTTGACAGTCCGTTTAGTTATTTGTCCTTTATTATTTTTAGCACCATGTCAGAAATACATGCACGCACACATACACAGCAATAAAGTGAGATGCATTTGACTCATGCCGTATATCATACTTCTTAAAGGAATAGTTTTGGTTTTGGTCACCACTGACTTCTATAGTAGGAAATAAAAATACCACGGAAGTCAATGGTGACCCATAATTTAGCTAAATATCTTATATTCTTAATAAAAAAATAAAATATTCTTACAGATTTGGAACTACTTGGGGGTGAGTAAATGATGACAGAATTTTCATTTTTGGTTGAACTATTCCTTTAAGCTTTCTCCTCAAATGATTCAGGAAATGTTTATTCATGATTTACAGACAAGTAGGAGTTCTGCTATGGAACTTTGTTAGAGAATCGAACTCCGTTGTCAATATGTTGTATGTTACTGTGCCAAATAAAAATGCACATGCATATTTTACACATAACAGCCCACCAGAGATCTGAAAACTGTTACAGTATAATAGTACCAGCAGAAGCTTATTTAAATGTAATATTGCTTGGATTAACTTAATGATTAACATTTAATAGAAAATATTTAGGAAATCAATGTGCTGATGTGTCCTCTATAAATGTGAAGAATCTGTGCAATTATAGTTTTGTGAAGCCAGAGTGCATTAAATTTAATTCAGTCATGAATGATTGAATGCATTACTGAAACAACCATGAAACATCAATAATAATTTCCATAACTGAGCTCCAAGGCTCATTTCCAGTGCGAAATGTCTTATCGAACACATTACTAAATTTGATCATGTTCCACAAAATAAATCGGTCATTAGTTCCCATGGCAGCCCTGTGGCTCAGTGTACACTGAACATCCATGAGCAGATCCCTAGTTGAAAGAATGGGCTGCAAAAAGCTCGATCAGGTTGTCTTCAAGTTTTTTTGCTGGCCGAGTCTTTTGAAACATGAATCCACTGTGTGCTAATTTGACGCGCTGCAGAGATAAAGGGGGGGACTCATGTTAGTTTCAGCATCAGAGGATAGGAATGTGGGCCATTTAATGCAGGAGTCAGACAATTCCTCTCGGACAGACCCACATGGTTAAATGAATAGAGAAGTAATTAACAGAAAGCCTTGACTCGCTGAATAAAACAATATTCAAATCAAAGAGACTGAGACAGAATGAAAACGAGGCTGGATGGTAAAAGATTTTGTTGTTATGGAAAACCAAACTATGAAGAGGAGAGGATAAAGCAATAAACAGGAAAACATTACGCCTTTTAGATTTATCTTTCACACCTCAAATCATGTTAATCTGAGAAAAGAGATCACAGTTACAGTTTACCTGGTATAATTTAATTCAAAAGTCACTGTTCAAAATATGTGTAGATATTGTGTTTTGTGGTTAAAATAAATCTTACAAGAATTAAGTTGAACTCATTAAAACATTTAGCACTATTCATTTACAGTACATGTATATTTGTTTCATTTTTTACATTTACTGTATATTCAAATAAGATTGTCTTTTGTGATTGGAGAAACAATAAACAAGCACTACCCTTTACTGCTCAAAACTCATGTTTGAATGGTAAGTTGTAGCTTCTTTTAATAAGAAAACGGAAGGTTGTGAGTCAGAAGTGCCAGACTGTTCTTGCAGAGGTAGAATTGCTCCTCTTTATAGTCTTTGTGCTCAGTCAACATAGACTACTTTCCAGGTTTTAGGAGTGGTTTTGAGACTTTAGTCTGCAACTTTGGGATCTATTCACTAACAACTCCAAAAAGAAAGGAAAACTTGAAATCGGATCATATGACCCCTTTAAAGAAAGAACACCATGCATATGACAGAGAACTATACATTAGGAGGTCTTAATTACTTAATTCACCCAAAATGAAAATTCTGTCATTATCTTCTCACTCTCATGTCATTTCAATCCCAATTTATTTTCTTTCTTCTGAGGAAAACAAAAAGAGATTTTCTAAAGAATGCATTGGTCTTTCTTTTGCATGCAGTGGAGACCAGACCTTTAAGCTTCAAAATGAATTCACAAGCATGATGAATGTTTCTTACAGTTTTTCTTGATTGCTTAAACACTATAAAGCACACCCATTTCCCTGAACTCTAAACACTTTTTTTCACTTTTTTTTTTTTTTGTGCTTACACCAAGTGGTCATTTAGAAAGCACTAGCATTTAATAATGTTAACTTAAGTCAGCCCAGCTTGAGCTCAATTAGCACACAATTAACCAGGTGGAAACACTAGGAGTCAAAATTTATCACACACCAATCAGAACCTTTCATGGAGATAAAAGGACCAAAGTTAGCTTACAGTTATTCTCAGGGGCTTTAGTCCATTTCTCAGATCAGAAATGAAATTCTCAGAACTACTTGTTCAACCTCCACATCATCTAGTCTCTTGTGTAGATCATAAAACATTTCTCATTCTTTCGAACAAATTGCCATTGCTCTTTTCAAGATCCCAGCCAGAAGTACCAGCGAGCTCCGCTAGAGGGCACTCCCTCCACTCCGTCATCTTTAAGACTCTCTGTTGCCCACCAGGTGCCAGTGACTGCAGGCTCCCCAAGACACTCAGTTAGTACCATAAAACTATTACCTTACCCTGTAATTTCTGAGCCCCCAGCTCAGGTTGCCGCAGACTCCAGTCTGCTGACCCAGTTCCAGAGTCTCGACCAGGAAAATCGTTGTCTAGTCCAGTTCCCGAGTCACAGCTAAGAGTGCCGTTGCCCAGCCTGGTTCTCGAGTCATGGCCAGGAGAGCCGTTCCCCAGTCCAGTTCTTGAGTCACCACCGGGAGAGCTGGCCAGTGATCCTGATTCACTGTGGCCCGACCCACCAGAGCCTGCCAGTGATCCTGATTCTCTGTGCTGTGGCCTGATCCGCCAGAGCCGGCTAGTGATCCTGATTCTTCGTGGCCTGACCCGCCAGAGCCTGTCAGTGGTCCAGATTTCCCTTTGGTTCTGTCAGTGACTGCACGGCTTCCAGCGGTTCCGCTGGTTATTTCACAGCTGCCCGAGGTGTTAACTTACCCCATGGATACTCAGGAGGTTCTGCCAGTGGCTGCACAAACCCATAACCTGCCAGTAACTGCCTTTGTGCCTTCCCTTGAACCGGACCTGGAGGTCCCTGAACTGTCATTCTGTCCTGTAACGGCCACGGAGATCATTGAACTACTGTCCTGCTGTCCTGCTGTCCTGCCGTGAAACCTATGTCCGTACCCTTCCCGGCTACCGGAACCAGCTGCCACAAACAAGAAGCAGGTACGATCTCGGCCATAGAGGCCACCATTAACCTCTCTCTGCTCCTTGTTGCAGTCCGCCCTGTTCTGCCCAAGTGGGCCTCTCTGCTGTCTGCTCCGCCCAGGTGGGTGTCCCTACCGCCTGCTCCACCCAAGCTGTCGTCTCTGCTGTCTGTGTCCCCGAGGTGGGCATCTCCGCCGTCTGATCTGCCCAGGTTGTTGTCTCTGCTGTCCGATCTGCCCTGGTAGGCGTTTCAGCCATCAGCACTGTTAAGAGCGTCTGGAAGCCTTCTTAGATGGGGGGGGTTATGTAATGTTCCCAGCCAGTTACCGTCAAGCTCCTCAAGAGGTCACTCATATCATGCCTGCTCACACTGATCTTTGATTCACGTATTGGTCTCCAACACCCAGAATGCACCTCTCATCCACAGCTGTTCCTTGTTTTCCCCAATCTACCATTCATTAGCACCTGTATAAATACAAGTCTGTTTTATCTACCTGTTGCAAAGTATTGTGGTAGCCTGTCTGATCACTAGCAGAGTGTTCTGTTATATTGACAACATAACTAAGCATTTTGCATATCATGTTTGTGAACACTGACACAAGCACGTCAGGCATTCAAGAGGATTTTACCCCCGCTGTTTGTCCAGAGCCAGTATAGCCTGTGATGTAGACCAGATTTTTTTGGCCTAGACCAGAGCAAAGACGAGATGCTGAGGCAGAAAATGTGTAATTTTTTGAAACTGTGTAGTACATGAATTAATAAAAATGTGCCAGTGTATACAGTGGTTATGTCTTTTGTGTTCATGTTGAGTTGTGTGTTTTTGAGGGCTTGTGTTTGATGTCTGAGGGCAAAGTTTGGTTTTTCAGCAAGAGTGAATGGTTTTGAGTGTAGAGCTTCTTTTTGACCTGAAAATATGATGTTTGGGAAATTGGGTGAGATGTTATGGATTTGTGTTTACTGTTTGAGAATATGAGACATAGTTTTAAGAAATGTGTTAAAGCAATCGAGAAAAACTGTAAAAGCAGTCTGGAAGACCTTGGATTACATGATTCTGAAGTCACATGACAGCTTTGTGTGACAGACACAGAGAAATAAAAAACATTTTTTTCAGATTATCTCGAAATCCACACTCACCACAATGCTTTCAGATAATTTTTTTGAGAATTCATTATAGAAATAGCAAATGCCTATTTTGTGAACAAATCCTTTTTTTCTTTATTGGTCTGACTTTTTACATTTAATCTATTGATCCAGGTCACAAAAAGGTCTGAACGATTTATTGACAAATGAGCTGTCCTGATCTGTTTAAGTGATTTGAAATAATGTTGTGGATTAACAAATTTCAGGAGGAGTGTGTACGAATGATTAGCCACAGGTGGCACTGCATTTCCAATCAGCCTATTACCTGTTCACCCAATCAAATCTAAGAAACTCCGCCTTAAAATAAGCACAATTTCCATTTTTCCATCCCTCCACCACCCCCCACTCCGCCTCCGTCCTCACCTTCCTCCGGGGGGGCAGGCGGGGTTCGAGCTGGACGCCGAGCTCTGCCAAACCCTTGCAGCCAAGGGCTTAATTCCCCTAGGGCTTGGAGTCCCTGACAGCAGGCCAAACATGCTATTCTATTCGCTTAATGAGGAAGTGTGAATTTGTGAAAAGCCTTAGAATTAGGCTGTCACAACATCAGATTTTTCACTACATGATTATCGTGGCCTCGAAAATTAATGCAAAAAAAAAATAAATAAAAAAAATAAATAATGCTATCATTCAAATGTGTCAATGAAAGACAATTTATGAGAATAAGTACATATTTTTAGTCCAAAATTGCGCAACACTTTATTTCAATAGTTCACATTCTACTAACAGTAACTTTTAAAACATTTCATCTAGCAGATTAGAGTATTAGTAGACTGTCTGCTTAATGTCTTCCAATGTTTTATTTTGATGGATCCATAGCATGCTACATACTGACTATCAGAAACTTTAAAAGTATATGTCAACTTATTCTACTAACCCTAAACCTACCCTAACAGTCTACTCCGAGAGTTAGTACACATGTAATGCATCCAAGTCTGCGTGAACCGGACGTTTGCAACCGATTTTATTTCCACAATGGTAGAATTTTCATTCAAAAGTCAGTGTTAGGTGAATTTTAGTGCTCCTGCGTGTCAGAGCAGATCAAAGGATCACAAAATCCCATCTGAGCATACAACACAATCATTCCACCTCAGCTCTTTCACTATTGTCTACAACATGGGCAATTTATTGAGTCAACGGGGGATCTCTGGGAGATAGTACCTTCATGTGAAATGAGTTGCCAGGCATATCTCTTTCTCCTCATGACTCTATCCCTGCTTGATTTGATACTGCGTTCTTTGAGGCTCAACGCCATTTTTTTGTTTGATTTAAACCCTGTTCCAGAACGAACCCAGTTGTGTTGATCAAAATATACACATTTATTACAATTCATTATTTTTTTAATTTTTAATTCAATTCATTATTTTTTTAATTTCATTTTTAGCATTTTAAGTCCCTATTCAGACAAATATGCCTACATATTCTGCTATAAGATTAAACACAAAGCTGATTGAATTTATGATACAAGTAGATCTAAAGAGTGAACAAAACTGACTTGAGTGTATCAGTGACCTCAGATTTGATTAGCCTTATATGAATAATGCTTCCCAAATGCAAAAGCTCAGTCTTTAAACACAAAGAGCTAAACTGTTTTCCCTCCACTAAGAGAGGACTTGCCCGGGCTCTTCCCATGACAGAATATGAATGATGAGATAATCTAATGGCGTCAATATGATGCTATTATAGGCTGCCAGTATCCCAGTCTGAATGTGATTTACATTACAATAACACTTTCTTCTTCCTAGGCCTTATCACATATAAACCAATTTCTCCTGCCCTAATGTATTCATGATTATTGATGTCTATAGTTATTGGTTTATTTATCATAATTTATAATCAAAGACACTGTAATATATTTTCTGTGGGCTTCAGTAGCTCTTGTAAATCTGCCATGTTTGTGTTGCTTTTATATATTATATGGCCTTTTCAGTAAACAATTATGCACAATTTTTGTCTGTCAGATGATAAAACGGATGAAAATGTCACATATCTGAAGACCAGAATAAAGACTTCAGGGTGGGCTCTTTTAAATTTTGCCAGTAAACCAGCAACCCTTGAGGAATCAAGGGTGAATCATATTCACTAAACATTAACAATAACATTTTTCTTAACTGCTATTGGTAACTCAAGAATAAAGTTAGACATATTATCTTATCTACAGACAAATCTTAAGATGAATTAGAATACACAAATAAAAATAAAGTTCCAACTTGTCTTAAGTTTAATACATTTATTGGGTTGCTTTAACTATCAATCATACAGTGACATCAGTGATCAATATTGCAAATGATGATCAATCACGATTACGTGGCATGACGAATTTCCAAAAGCACAAGAAAGAAAGGCTGCAGATGACAGCAACACACAGCTCCATTTTGAGACAGGCTCTTGATGCATTGAAAATCTGGGTATATTTTGTGTTGCATGTCAAAATGACCCAAACTGGTTTCCTACAGAAAATATTCCCTAGAAAACCCCTTAAGATTCATAAGAACAGAAAACTGTAGTTCTCATATTTTTCTATTTGACAAGCTACAGTAAAGGTTTTCTGGGGTTTTTTTTTTTAACCAGACCCCAAAATAATCAATGTAACAATGAGTTAGGCATCCTCTCCACAACACATCTGTTGATATTCAAATAAATCTTAAATAAACAATGTCAAGATATGATACAGTCCATTATAAATGAAGTAGATCACTGTGTTATAAATAATCATACTCTTAAAAGTTATGATCACACTATAATGTATTGTAACTGTTTTTATGATTATTCATAAGATGTTATAATGCATTATAAGGTATATTTTTTCTATAATGCACTATGTATACATTATAAGGACTTAACGGCTTCATAGAAAGTTTCTGTTTACATAATAAATGTATGTGTGCTGTGCATATTTATTATGTATATATAAATAGACACATATACATAATATATTTTGAAAGCATTAAAATAAACATGTATACATACATGCGTTTGTAATATACAGTATACACAACAAATATACATAGAATACACACATATATTACGTAAACAAAAATGTTTCTTTTGGATGTGGTTAATCGTTTGACAGCACTAGATATTAGAAAATAATTACTATTAGCAAAATATATGTGAAAAAAATATAAATATATGTTTTGTTGTACATTATGCACAGGCAAGCACTACTACTTTGTTTTGTCTTCTGCAACGAAAGGTTGTTCTTATTTTTGTGTCGTTCCATTCTTACCAGAATCTCATATAATTTAGTGTGTGTCCTTGTGTCAGATCTGTGTGTGTGTGTGTCTCAGTAATGAGGTGCATATGCACAGTCAGAGAGGACAGTGACTCTGCGAATCCAGCGCAGACAGACAGTGATTGTCTTCCGCTGGGAACACTGTGCTCTATTGTAACCTGCCGGGACCAGGGAGCGGGGAACCAGGACACAAAGACAATTAGTGTACTTCCAGCTCAGAGACATCACCACGCTGGCCTCTCTTAAACATCCATACACAGATAATAAGGGCTCCTCCCCTATAGCACACTAGAGAGAAATCTGCCACACCACTGATGACCTCCAAGTCATTCAACCGCAGGCTGCTGCTCTGTGCTGGATGGGCCGAGAGGGACACATTTGTGAGATATATAGAGCTCAGAGGTTGCCAGCAACCATTTAGATACAGCCTCATTAATAATTGTATAGATATTTGTATATAGTATAAAGTGTGGGTCATGTTTGGTACTGAACATATTGACAGCATCTAAAACATAGGCATTATCCACATGTGTATACTTTTTTAATTTGCAAACCATTTAACTATATAAAATATTGAATCCATAGAATCGGTTGGTTAATGTATTTCATCAATGCTAGTAATTAAATAAATACTAAGGTTTTTAAATACATTTATAGCTAATCTGACATTATAAGATATTATCTTCTGAGTGATTTATTTTTGCTTTATTTATCCGTTTATTAGTCAAGCTGAGAAACTGCTATTACATTTCATGTTGCATGTTTCAGTGCACACACAAACACACAAAAATATATGTTGCTTACAAATATGATATGGATGGACAACCATCCATCCAGAAAAGCCTAGCAACTTGCATATCCAATATAAAATAATGTCCTAGCAACTACCCCCAACAGCTTGAGACAGCAGTAACTGTCATATCCTTATATTTCAGTTCAGTGCTGCTTCAGAAATGCAATGAATTGCTGTCTAATACTATAGTATGTAGTTTTGAACTTAAGTATATCCGTTTTGAAAAGTTTAAGTAAACATGTTGTATGTTTTTGAGTGAATAGCAAAAGAAAATAGTGTAATTTCGGTAAGATCGCTGAATGCTTTCTGTACCAAAGCAATGAAGAAAGATCCACAGTTTAGCCCACAAAGACTGCTGTTGTGCTCACAGTGTGAAGAGTTTTGAAAAGGTTGCTCATGTGTTGAGAAATGGGTCTTAGTGTTTTTTTTCTATATGGTTTCCCCATCCTTAGAGCTGACCTGCTCCTCCTGTACTTCCACAGTACTGGGCCAGATTTGAGAACAGAGGGGTGAAGCAACCCCCTTTAGTTTACACTGCAGCAGACTCTCTATTCATGTCTTTCAGAGCGAACGTCCGCTGTTAGTAAAGCAGACAATACTGTGTGTCTGCAGAATGCCCTGACTGCCTGAGAGAGGAGCTACTTCTGGACTGACCCCTAGCATTTATGAAATAGTGTGCAAAAACTGCCTCAGGATTTTATATGTGGAACCAAGTAAACAGCCATAATTCTTCTTGATGTCTTAAATGCACAATATATCAGCGACAATTATGCCGCAAGGTGTTGTAGGCCATATAAGAGCACACAGGATAGGGCTTCATAATGAAATTACCTGCAAGGAAACACACATAACGGCAACTGTACTTGTAACATACATTTTTTTAACATGCCCCAACATATATATATATATATATTTTCACTTTATAGAAGTGGTGTTAACTACTACAAGCTTATATTAAAATTAATTATTTGGTACAATGCACTTATTGTGCACATGCATATTTTTTATGTTGTTAAAAATACATGCTTGTAATTACATGCTTAATTAATTTCTGTAATTACATTTATCATTACACTGTTGACCTATCCTTTCCTTTAATTAATGGCCATACCTGTGAACCTTTCCCGAACCTTACCTGTATCTCAGTAGCAGCAAAAGCGTTTTGCAATATCTGAGGCATGTTGTTATCATTAATTTATGTGCGCTTACGTTAATTTCCCTCGTCGTGCTTTCAGACTCAGAGTTGGAGCGACTGCACAGGTGCAGCGGAGCAGAGAGAATGGGCTCTTTCCGCTCTCCTCGCATTCCCATCCTAATCCCAGTAATGTGGTATTCCCTCTACCATGCTCCCTCTCCGTTCTATGCTGCAAGATTGGGGTAGGTCAGGACCACGAGGAATGGAAAACATTATGTCTCCATTCTCCAGCCATGGGGCAAGATGACTCAGAGAAGACATAATTCTTTTTTTAAGTAGACGATGATCATCCATCTATATCATGCTTGCAAGTTTTTCCGAACACAAATAGTGCAAGAAATAGTCGGCGGGGTGTGTTTAATAACAGAAGTTTCTTTCAGCTGTTTTGAATCCAGCATCATCTTACAGGTCTTGGGTCTCGTGGATCATTAGCTGAGCCATAAATAACCAGATTTTTTTCAGTTGTGAATGATTTAATCTGGGTTTTGATTTACAGGGTCACTAGGCAGTCTTCACCGCTCTCAGTACACTTAGCAGGGGGTATCTGTTTGAGGTATCTGTATTTTATCATTGGCAACAACTATATACAGTACTTAGCAATATATGCAATTAATGATAGATTCTATGTACAGTACACTGTATGTAAATATCAGTATATTCTTTGCAATAAGTGTAACTTAGATGCTTTTTGTGCTTAGTGCAAATACTGAAGGATATCTGCCACACAGTATTGTAGTACATTATGTAACTATGAAATAATAACATTTTTAGTATAAAATTGTCTTTATTATATTATAATTATTATTAAATGGACGCCACGTTATTGGGACAATAAAACCCTCACTACACCCCTAACTCTACCTGAAATTTATTTCAGTTTTATAGAAAATAAACACCTTTCCTATCTATGTGATTGGAAAGTGGGGAAGAAGAAGTTTGGCAAAAGGAGGATTGAAACTTGGGTACCGCCACACACCTTACATCTTTACACAACTCTTTCTATTGTATATGTAGCATCTTCTGTAATTTTGTCTATTCCAACCAGATACTGGTGGATAAAGTTGGTGTAAATAGCCTCTGTCAACAAGGTTGGCTATTGACATTTAGTGTAAACAGACAGTCTTGTTAATGTTAACAATTATGATTATTTAAATAATCAGCCCTTGGGGACCCCTTCAAAATACAGGGCCCCAGGCACTAAGTCTCTGACCGTCGGCTGTTAGATTACTGCAGAAAATGACCAATTTGTTAGATTTGATCAGCGTTGAAGACTAAATTCAATACTCAGAAATAAAAAGCTAAATGCAGGCTAGTTACTGAACTACACCACAGTCAAAATCACCAGCAGCTCTTTTACTTTCATTAAAATCCACAAGAAAATGCAAGTTGCAAGTGTAAACCCCACCAGGCTAATAATGAGTAGATGAGTCCTCCTCTTTGTACACAACCACCATCGTCAAGACATATAAACGTTTAAAAATCTCATTCAAACACGACGTCATTAGAGGAATCGGGACGTTTAATAGTCTTCCACAATGTATCAGAATTGCTAAAACATCATCCGGTGCCACATGCACTTTTAAAAGCAGTTTGGACCGAAATGTGTGTTGGGAGTGTGTTTACACAACCACCCTACAATGATAAAGATCCACTAGTAGTTTTCTTTTAATTTAATAAAAATAAATGGCCCCTTCTGAAATCAAGCCATTCTCAAAGGCATGTCTGTGTGGCGTCACACCGACAGAGGCCACTCCCACAATAGTTGATTGACAGCAGCGTGTCACACAGACTGAACTGGTGT
>JAUMHI010000054.1:4246520-4263134 GCA_032359435.1 Enteromius unitaeniatus | reverse complement strand
TCCTCAGATCCTCCTGTGGAGCCAGGGCAAGATCCGCTCATTGAAAGCGATGTACAATCCTGCTTGGTCGAATGTAGGAGCAGACGTTCTTTCGAGAAGCCCGGGGAATGGATTCGTCACCCAGAGGTGGTGAAGCAGATCTGGAAAAGATTTTACAGAGCTGAGGTGGACCTCTTTGCCAGTCACCAGAATGCACAATGTCCCCTCTGGTTCTCTCTAGCTCCTCCAGCTCCGCTGGTGTTGGATGCTATGACACAGACCTGGCAGAGGCTACTTCTGTACGCTTTTCTCCCGATCGCTTTGAGTTCTAATGAGACGGCGCCAAGACGGTGTTCGCCTACTGTTAGTGGCCCCGTACTGGCAGGGTCGAGTATGGTTCTCAGGCTTGATAGATCTACTAGACGGCCCTCCTTGGGAAATTCCAGTCAGAAAAGATCTCCTCTCACATGCAGGGGGCACAATATTTCACCCCCGCCCAGAGATGTGGAAGTTGAGGGCGTGGCCCTTGAGAGGGCATAACTCATAGATGCTGGTCTCCCAGACAGTGTGGTAGACACCATTCTCCATGCTACAGCTCCCTCTATGAGGAAAGAGTACTACCTGAAGTGAAAACACTTCACTTCATGTTGCAGAAGTCGCCAGTATGACCCTGTTAACTGCCCAGTCGGTACAGTTCTTGAGTATCTGCAGGCTAGATTTTCTGCAGGGGTATACCACTCCACAATTAGAGTGCATATTGCAGCTTTATCAGTGTTCCATTCCCAGATAAATGGTGAATCAGTTGGTAGACACCCCCTAGTAGTACGCTTCCTCCATGGTGCATTGAGGTTGAGACCTCCTGTATGCTCCTGAGTCCCCACGTGGGACCTGACTGTGGTGTTAGAGGGTCTGTGTAAACCACCTTTAGAGCCCATAGAGGAGATTTATGTTCTTGTTCTACGTTCTTGCTTGTGATCTCTTCTCTGAAGCAAGTAGTAAGTACCTTCAGGCCCTTTCAGTAGCGCCTTTTCATTTGACTGCCGAAAGCTTCTCTGTAGCTTCGACCGGGTTACACTTCGAAGGTCCTTACTGCCGCGGCACCACGCCCGATTGAGCTACAGGCATTTCATCCATTCTCAAGGAACCGTGGTTATATTCATAACCTGACACGTTTTTAATGGGAAGTAGCACACGCTGACAGGGTATAGCGCATACAGTATAATCAGTACTGAGGCACTACAGCGATCTGTCACTTCACATTAAAGAGTGGCAAAACTGAATTTATTGTGTGAATATTACAGTAAAATAAACATAATTTGAAATTCCAATAAAACATCACAGAATTTCTAATGGTTTCCGTTAAAATACCATTCTGAACCATGCACGTTTTCCAGTAATACCATTACAAAAGTCCCTTCTGTAGTGTGTTTTTGGCACTTTTCCAATAGGTTTAACGTCCCACCAACAGAATCCATGACATACCAGTAGACACTATTATACTTTCCGTTAAAACCAATACAATTCCCATTTTCTGTTGTGTTTTGGGCAGGGTTTTATTGTTTTGTTTTGTTTATTTCTTCAGCAGAGAGGCGCTACAATGTTCCGTTTATTAACTGAAAACAGGCCAGATTAATCAATTGTTGGGATTCAAATGATATTGTTTTGTCAAAATGAGAATGAGCACCAGCGTAGCACTGGGGTTTTTCTGGTGAACCTTATTAAACAAGGAAGTTTTAGTTTGTTCTAAACAGTATAAACAGTACTCCAGTCCATGGAAATTTTGTAGGCTGGTGCTGAGGATCATCAGACAGTTGCTTTCTGAACAGTAGACCTAAAAGTGAATGACATGCATTTGGATTTTAACAAAACGTGTAAAAATTACTTTGTATGAATAATGTTGAGTTCAAGCTTAGTCATTTAGTCAACTAGAAATTCGAACAAAAATTGGTTAATTAAGACTTAGACGACGTTGCTCTTTTAGGAGTACAAAGCACACAAAAAACATTTCGAAATAAGCATTGCTATGAGTCAAATCAGCTTTATTCATGTGCTCTGAATCACTGTAGGAATTATACTGTCATAAACCTGTGAGCTATTATGATGCAGATATACACAGACTCTGAGGGATGGCTTCCAATAACAGAGCATTGTTTGGCTCTGAACAGACTACCGGCTCTGCCCGTCGAAGCTAATTAGCACAGCAATTCCACATGCTAGCCCAGCGACACGCTATGGAGATGATATTCAAATACCTGGAGGTGAGTGTATAGATGTTCATTTACAAAAGGGTGATAAAATCATGACCCATGGATGAATCAGAACCAGTTTTGATGTTTTCTCCTCGTTGTGGGAGTGGAGCAAGCCAATTTACAGTGTTGACGGCAGTCAGGCTCCTCTTAATGGCTAATGGAGGTGCCTGACAACCATTTACCGAACAACAGCTTTGCGAGCTGATTAAAACTCAGTTTGGAGACATGTTTCACTGTAGCCCTAAATTACAGAGAGAACATGTTTGGACTGCTCATTTCAGACAAAGGAACAGGTGTCAATGGATCATAGACCAGGGATATACAGCATGAAAGTACCTATGCAAAGAGAAAGGTTTTGGCTAACAAGAGTGTCTACTCTACAACAACAAATATATATATTAGTGCTGTCAAATGATTTATCGTGATCAATCACATCCAAAATAAAAGTTTTTGTTTACATAATATGTGTGTATATTGTGTATATTTATTACGCATATGTAAATACAAACACATGCATGTACTGTATATATTTAAATATTATATATATATATATATATATATGTGTGTGTGTGTGTGTGTGTGTTTATATATTATATATATATATTTATATATAATCAAAATGTAAGAATATGTATATATAAATGTATAATCATATTTCCCCCCCAAAAAATATACTGTGTATACACACACAGTGGGAATAGTAAAGACAAAATAGCTGTGTTGTTTTTCTTAAATAACGAAATGCTTTTCTTTTAAAGATGTGAGTTTTGTGCAACATATTAATACATCTGGAAAAACGGAGATGACGTAGCTATGCATGGCAATAAACCGGATGTGTATTCAGCTTTACATCATCATTTGTTATAAAGTCCTGTTATAATGGTTTGTGACTCTTTGTGAGACTAAGAGCATAATAATTGAGCTTGTGTAGCTAACATTAGCATTAATGCATTTGTGCAGAATATGTTTTAGGTCACAGACATTTTTTAAAACTACCTCTTGAAAAGCCCTTAAGATATAGTGTAATTCACATCCCGACTGCTCCTAGACTAGTACACCTCAGAGATTTGCAAAATGAGAAGAAATGTTCAGATGAAAACCTCCCACAGTACCATACTCCTGGGAAAACCCTGACTGCGCTAGACAATACTGATCATAGAGTTCAAGGCAGCTTTTCTTTCAAATTTCACTTCAAACAGGTGGCTTCTCCCAAAAGACCATCTATTTATGAAAACTCATTATCCACACATACACAAAAGCAAATGCACACACGCCCACAAATAAACACACGGGAGTATGTGTGCGCACACACACATGATGCCTAAACAACAGGTAACAAATCAAACATCAATCTCCGCACAAAGTGACAGAATAATGTAGTCAGTAACACTTGAGTGCAGTCAGCGGCTGCCTGCTAAGAATAGGAGCTGTCATCTACTGTCGCCCCGCTGTAGCGCACTGTGTCACCTGTCATCATCACCCTCCAGTGCCATCCCACAGGACCGAGGCTATGCCTGATCTCTATGAGATCATATTTCCCCCCTTAACTGTCCTCAAGCAAACACCTACAAAGGGCTTGTGCAATCTCTCTGCGCTGTTCCACACATGAGGAATCTTTTTCTGTTTAGTCAAGGTCCCGCTCTGTTGATTGAACATGGATTGAACATGGAACGTGGAAGGAGCAGATGTATATAGTTCTTACCACTAAAGCAAATCTGATCTCAAATGATCTTTTGCTTTAAAGTCTCCACGGAGTGGTCTGACGAACACAATTTTATTTTTGGTTTTGACATTTTCTTCTAAAACAAATATGTGGGGTGGGACACATCAAAGATTGTGTGTACTTTTTTAATTTTTTAAGAGCAGACAACCTCAGTGTTGACGGACATGGTTAAGTCACAAAAATCCAAGAACATTTGAAAAAGCAATTTCAAGTAGCATTTTTAATAATTTGGGATAATTACTGTAACTGATCCAAGAATGAATCATAAAAACCAAACCAAAATTTAACCAAAATCACAAGTACTTTATTAAGACCCACTAACAAACACAGAATAAATACTTAACACTTAAATAGCTCTAAATAAAGCAAGCAAACAAGCAGCACCTGAACAGTGTACTCAATCAATCAGTAACCTTAGAAACAACATGGACAAGGATCAAACGACAGCATGAACTAATTATCAAACTAGAGCAGCGATTCTCAATCCCAGTCCTCGTGCCCCACTGCTCTGCGCATTTTGTATATTTCGCTTGTTGCTTTAGACACATGTTCTATTCCAGCATGTTCCCTGCAAAGTAGACATCACTGGATATTCCTCCATGATTCCAGTTCGAAGCGAACTTATACGCTCCACATTCCACTAGATGACTGAAAATAAAAATAAAAATAAACAAGAAAGCAGACCAAACGCTGAATAAACAAGTACAAACAAACCCAGATTGTAACAGTACTTCAATGGGGTGGGAGGGTGACAAGTTTTTTTTTTCCAACTGGGAGAAGGTATAACAAATTCTACTTCTAGGCAGTTGCTGTGGAATACCTCAATCTTCTTCATGACATTGCAGTATTCTGATCCATACTGCACAAAAAGATGTGAATTTTTTCTTGTGTAGTTTTATCTTTGTTCTGAGGCTGTATATGTTTTTATGTTCTTAGCAGTAGCAATTTCCTTGCTCAACAGACCGCAAAGGTAAACTTCTCAACATCTTCAAGTTGGCTCCCATTCTGAGTAATATGTTTAACAGATCTTGCATTGATGCGCATGACTTGGGTTTTGGTGGTTCTTGGGTTTTCTCAGTAAAGCTGCCTATTCTGTTTGTCTTCATTGGTAGGTTGACCTGCGTCGATGACAAAAGAGCTCAGGCATCTGCAAAATTAGTGGAGTAATTAGTTCATGATTGCAAGTAATTATTATTCAGATTATTACAGTTACTTTTTAATCGTGTTAACATGCACTATATAATTGGTGTACACTTTACTCCTGGAGGCTATACAAGTGTTTCATTTTGTTAGCAGCTTTCCCCGCAAGATTTCTTTCCTAGATGGAGCTGAATGAAGATGGCATCTGAGGACTCCTTCACAATTTTTGATCACTTTCACAGTTTAATTTATTACGGGTTACCCTCATACTCTGGAGTTCCCTTTAACATGCACAATCTTAAAACATGCTGCTGATTTGTGATGGATCATAGATTTGTATGTATTTACCATAGACTGTAAAAAACATGGACATAGTATCCGTGACGTCAGCCATAGTTTTCTGAAGTAGGCGGAGCCGACAATTGCCATGTTGGAATCACGTCACCGCACGTCACTCACGGATTATCGAAAATAAGCAAACAGGCAGAAGCTGGTTGATAAAAAACCACGCCCACTTAGCGCGGCCGGGGTGACAACAGCAGCAATCCACCTGTCACTCAAGTTGATGCTCCCTTAATTACGCAGAACTTTAAGGCTTAATATAATTTAAAAGGATGAGTTAGAAAAAAAATCACACCCCTCACAGTTGTCATAAAGGGGAATGTTAGCTATATAGACCAAAATAATTTTTTGGAACCAGGCTGTAAGCATGATTTTTCTGCTGTAAAGTTAAGCATTTTAACACGGGGAGTCGATGGGATTGACTTCCTTTTGCAGCCAGTCTCTAGCGGCTAGTTGATGAACTGCAGTTTTAGTCACTTCCGTGTTGGCTTCACGATAGACAACGAGAGGTTGCCGCTTGGTATTTACAAGGAATCAATGATTTATATGTTCAAGAGCATTGTAGTTTTAAGACCACATCACATTAACAAAAACTACAGTATGCTTATATAGTACAGTGTATATATATATATATATATATATACAATTAGATGATCTTACATGTATCTTTTTATTATTTTAGTATATTAAGTGCAATATAAGTGCACGAAAATAGAACACTTTTAAGTACAGTATGGAAGTGCACTTGTTTTTTACCTGAAAAAGGTCTCTTACCATAACTGGTAGATGCATGTGCTACCGGAGTATTGTAGACAATGGCTTCAATATTGCCTTATCAATGTGAGTCAGAGTCAGACCCAGAGAATATTATTAAAGAGGATCGAGCAAAAAAATATGTTTAAGTTTGATGGATAAATATGCATTAGCATTTTGCAAAATGCATAGCAGAGCTACACAACTTGGCCTTTGTTTACATCCTTCCAATAACATAAAATGTCCACATCCCCTCCCTCTCTTGTATGCTCCCAGGAGCAGGGTTTATGTAAATTTCAGGATTTGTAATGTCACTAATCCAAAGAATTAGCTTGTTGTAGTCCCTACCAGCCATTGTAAAAGAGCATTTAAAATGTAAAATGTAAAAGACAATTTCTCCTTTTACATTGGACTTTAAGCGTTGTAACTTTGCAGATGTTGTTTATGCTTGAACAAAGAGATTACACACTACTTAAAGTTAAAAAGATGATCTATGAACCCTTGAAAATCAAACTAATCAAAATTAAACAATTTTAGTAGAACTATTGTATATACACTTCAGAGGCTTAAAACTGCAATTGCTTAACAGAACAGATTTAATATCTTCTCTTCACACCTTCTACATTTCTATTTTTCTTCCATTTCTTTCTTTTTTTTCAATGTTTTCCTATTTTTTACTAATGAGGAGGGGACAGAGTCTAGAGACAGGCAAAGCTAAATATAAAATATGTCTTTGAGACATATAGAGTCCTGTTAATATTGGCCATTTACTCTGCATCACTCACACAAAACAGATAAACATAAGTTTGCTTTGAAAGAAAAAAAAAAGATCACATTGTGTTGCATAGAAATGATTATTGCAAGTGTGGATTACAGAAAATGAATGGATGTTTTTGCTCACAAACTAAGGTTGTTAAGGAAAGAGGAGAATATATAATGCCACCACATATGTCTTCATTAGCATGTTGTATTTATAACACCATCCACTGCACCTGGACAATTCTGTAGTATTGAGCTGTGGATCTAGGTCATTTCAGAATTTGGTAGAATGTTATACACTTATATAACTTATGCCACATATGTGTTATGTAACTGTGGTAATGAAGAGTTGATTAACATGCTAAGAAGGTTCACGTGTATATAAGCGCTGCTATAATCACAGGTTTGTGGTCGTATGTTTACCTGTGGTCTGTTTTTGCCAGCTGTGAATATCGCACCTCATCTTCAACAAGGGGTTTACACGTGGATTTCAGTTGTGACTCCCACAAGGTCCCAGCGCCCTTGTCACAAACGGTAATGGGAAACAGATGGCTGTTAATCTAAAAGGGTGAAGGCGCAAGAGGGCAGAACACCACCAGGCTATGATCTATGAAACGTTGCACAACAAGAAATTTACTTCTTGATTACGTTGGCAAATGTCATATTTTTTGAAGACCTGATTTAGCAAAACACTCCTGAATGGTTGCGATTGATTTCCCTTCCAGGCTCTACCTGGCAGGCAGATTCGTGCCTCTACCTACATTTCTGTGAAACTTAAAAAAAAACGTACAGAAGTAGAAAACGCTGCAATTTGAACACTAGAGGCAGTACAACTCTGATAACTTTTATTAATTTTCACAAACAGTAGGGCCTTTCACAGCACAGGAAGTATTTTGTAATATCCAAAATGCCAATTTTGCACCACAGGAACTAGGAATGACATGTAGCACTGACAGTTGATGTTGGCGATTCTTTCAATCGCTTGACTTCACTTTCTAGTACCCACAGTTGGTGCGAATGCAACCATTAAAGGGTGGGGAACGTTGATCATGGAAATGCACTCACTGCAGAGTTTAACTCCAACTCTGAAAAAAAACTCTAACTGCATCCTGAAGACCTTGATTAGCTGGTTAAGGTGTGTTTGATTAGGGTTGGAGTAAAACTCTGCAGGGCCCTCCAGGATCAATGTTCCCCACCCCTGCTTTAAATGGGTACTGGGAAATAGTTTGCGCAAAATCATTCCAGTACTTCAGTACTGTACTTTTAGCATTGGAACTAAAGCAGTGCGAAAGGCAAAAATGGTTACACTTTCATTTAATAGTCCACTTTTGGCCTTCTACTAACTATAAGTAACTTTGTAACTACATGTCAACTACTTGTCAACTAATTCTCATTAATTTGCAACTACATGTCTACTAACTCTCAGAGTAAACTTTTAAGGTAGGTTTAGGGTTAGTAGAATAAGTTGGCATACACTTGCAAAGTTTCTGAAAGTCAGTATATAGTTATGGTTGTGGACCCATCAAAAAAAAGATATTAAGAAGACAGTCTACTAATACTCTAATGACTGCTAATACTCACTTGAAGTGCACTGATACGTATCTCGTGAATCTATGGTTCAATAAACAGCTCAAATCTGCATAGAAGGAAGATAAAATAGCAGTGAGTGTGTTTTATAACACTTATGCATTCGTTAAGATCAGTTATGTTTAGGGTTGGTTTAGAGTAGGAGCATGTTATTTTATAACATGATAAAGTATTAACTTTTGGGAACACTTACCCAACATTTGAACTCTGAAGAAACGTAATTAAAATGCTTCAATACATGACTGTACCACCATAATAAAAATGTGGCCGCAGTCATGTATTGAACACATTTTAGCGCCACTCATTGGACAATTCACTTCGAAATTGCAGTGAAACCGCCAATATTGCTGTGCCAGGAACATTCCCACAAGCATGTATTTTCACTGAATTTAGGTTGTTCTTATCCATATGCTCACCAAATGTAGTGTAGCTGTGACCCCAGAATAGACAATCAGAAAGCAGCTCATAAAAATGTATCATCAACATTTTGATGTCCTCCTCAAATGAGCAGTTCGGCTCTAAATTAACCAAACTAACTCATCAGATTTTTATTACTGAGATGATTAAAGTTCCGCATCTAATGTCGTTAATATCTGGTGATGCATGGAAATTAAGTAGGATTATATACTCATTTTCACAGCTCAGAAACACTCAATTTGAGGATTAAAAACAGACAGAGAGGAATGTTAAAGACTTTATAGACAATATCTATGGCATGCTGTTGATTACAGCAGAAAATAATTTAGATTTTCACCCTTGGTTTGTAAAAACATAAAACTACATTTACAGTAATGGAGGCCTATGGGCAAAATACTTTAAAACGATTAAAAAAAACATAAATATGGGGCTTACTTTTTAAATTACTTGTATTAATGTTTTCTTACAATATCGTTATTTTTATTTGAACCTGCTAGATTACCTGTCTGAATAGGCTTTAGAATTTTTTGTTGGTGAAGTTTGCTTTATATGTAAAGTAAGTTATGGTTAGTGCAAATGTTACCAGCTTAGATGTTTGTGACGAATATTTTTGTTACAATTGAAGGGGACTGAGACGAAATGAAGAGGAAAAATCAATGAGAATTTATAGTGAAATATAGTTCATAATTTGCTTACAGCTAAACATTACACACTAGCTATTATTTTCTTTTTTTAGCTATCTGATTTTTCCTGCACCAGAAAAGAATACTGGAAAATCAGGTTAATTTAATAAGGAAAACTGTATTGTGTTACCAGAATATTATATTATTAAAGCCTACATTGATATACTTAAAAAGACACATACTGTAAGAAGAAGTTTGCTTCAAAACATGAAAGTGAAACCATTCACATAATTCTGTGGCTAAATATATATGAAGCAGTACCCCCTTTTTTATTTAACTATATAGTCAAGTAAATGTCTAGGAATCGCAATCAACGAACAACATTGCAGTTTCTCTAATGTAGATTATTGGTTCAGGCAGACACGCTCTGATTGACGCTGTAGAAGCGACTGCTGCAAATCTAATTGCTTTCCTGTGATGCGTAGGGAAGTTATCATGAAACGCTTCCCTCTCATTTAAATTAAATGTTTATTGGGTGCTTTACATTTTTAATCTCCAATGCTAACCTGCTGTAGCATCTTGCTGTAGTAAGAGACAGAAATCTAGAAAGTTGATAGATTTGCAGTACATCACACTGAGCTGTCTTGAATGTTAGGCTAGATCATGAAAGAGATTAGTTTCGCTAGCTGAAGCAAATTTCCCCTGGCGTACGTGGAAATCAGAGCTTTTAGTTTGAGTTCAGGGTTTAAGGGCAGATAAGGGCCACATCTTTTAACCATGGGTCACTCACAGCTCTCTCATTTAGTTGATGAGCCCTGCCCCCTCCTCTCCGATCGTTAGCCACTAGCGCTGTTAATGAAGGGCCTCTTTGCCCCGCACCGCTTAATGAAGGGCCTTCCCGTGGTTGTCTCTCCTCCACTCAATAACTGTATCATGACGGCCACTTTTGCGAGCGGTGGTTTACCAGAGCTAAAGTTTAAGCACTCAAGTAGAATTAGCTCAGTCTCAAAAGAGTGACTTTGCCTCTTTTCTCTGTTAATTGGAAAGGGTAGAGCCGTACTTTTGAATGGTTTTAATTAGCACTAATGGCTTTGTTTTGTTGGATCACTTTGGAGATTGGTTTGAATAAGTGTCTCAGAAGACCTGCCTGCATTATTCTGTACTCGTGGAGCTGGTGGGTGTTTTGATTAGAGCACTCAGTAACATTTTTTTATTGAGGTAGCATAAACAGCAATAGGATTTTAAAATAAACCTCCATCCACTGACCCGTTTTTAAGTATTTTGCATCCGCATTCTCCTTTCATTTTGCTGCCGATGCAAAATGTTGTTTTTAGATGTGCGTAGTGTGTATGTATGCGTCTTTTGACTTTGCTTACTCAGAAGAGCGCAGATATGTAATTAGCCCCCTACAGGGCAGATAAATGACAGGTCTGTGGTGCCGCTTACGCAATGATGATCCTCTACTCTGGTTTTCAAAGGACGTGGGGTCACCCCGCCAGGCTGTATCCACCAACACAACATAAGCACACATGCCAGACGTTTTTCTTTTCTTCTCTGTTGCATTTCAGTGAAATTCTGGATTTACACATGGTAAAATATACTAAGTGAAGCTCTTCTTGATAGTTAAAAATAGACCAAAGATTTAATAAACGAACAAGCAAGTATGAAGGATCTCAAGGTTTCATATGCCCAGATTGCCTGTGTTTGAGCATTACAGTTTTTCAGTCGCTTACCCATACTTCAGATACTATTTCTAAACTTTTAACACAATTAGCACAGCATCTGTCTTTTGTGGCCATACCATTCACACATTTCATGTGGTTTTCGCCCAATATGCAGTCAGTGAACAGATTTCCACAATCCTTACATTTTCTTAACAGACAAGCTATACCTCCCAACAAAATGATGGATTGCTTTTGTAGTATTTACGAATGTTAACACACAACATCCCACAATAACAAAAAAATATTCCAAACCTTAGATACAGTATAAAAACCTCTGCTTCTGCAATGATATCAGTTCAAAAACAATATCAATATCAGGGAGAAGAGCAGGCTCAAGGAGAGGGCAAGGTAGAGGTGTAAGTGTAAGTGGTGGTGGCATTCCAAGGGTTGCAAGAACAGTCAGTGATGAAATTTGTGGCACTATCATTTACCATGGAATCAACCATGCTCTTTCACTAAGAGAGGCTGGTGAAAGAGTCCAGCCCAATTTGAGGCGGTCAACATACAGTATGGTCATACAGTAATGCATATGTTGAATTTTTCTCCCTCTAAAGAATGCAACGTCTTCCACCCTCTGGAGTAGAGGAAAGCTCCTCAGTAATGATCAAGAGCTTGTCACTGTAGAAATGGTTGTTGCAAATAATGCAATAAAACTGCATGGAATTCAAACTAGAATTGTGGCGGACCGATATTTGACAATATCGATAGCATCAGCCGCACAACCATGTTTCATGGATATTTTGTTGGTAAAGATGTCTTCTATTTTGAAATGAAAAGTATATTTTATATATTTTATATATGTATATTTTAAAATACTAAATGTATTTTTGAGAAGAAAAATATCTATTTGGCCAATTGTGTTTTGTAGTTGTGAGTCTGTGTTAAGAGTTTAGAAAAAGTATCTGAAGTATGGGTAAGCGCTTGTTAGCAGCTGAAAAAACACTGATTAATACTACACTGTATTAATCACACACTGATTAATAACGCATGCATATGAATCAGGCTAAATGTAATATTTTCGCACCAAATCATGGGTAATTGTCTCACTGAAACCATACATCCATTCTCTAAATGGTTATTGTTGGTCTTTTATTTTCATAGAAGCAAGAAAGAAAATTACAGGGCTAGAAAGACATTACTGACATGCTGAATGACCCTGACATGCTCGTGGTTATCAGGTCAGCACTGTGGATTGTTCATGGAAGTATTCCTCCTCTGAGTCATGATTTCCAGATGTATTCCTGCTAGCGGATTTCTTAAAGAGTTTGTCAGAAGGGGAAAGACCGAGGGGCAGAAAGCTGACACAAGAGACCCTGTCAGAAATGAGAGAACATGTTTCTGACCAGCACATAATCTCCCATCATAAATGAAGTCTGGAGAGAGTGAGAGTGACCTCTGACCTTTTAACTGGCACTTCAGTCATTCAGCTTGACTCACTTCTTGCTGGACATGAATGTCAGGACACGCTAGGATCAATGAGCTGACATTGTTATGCAAAAGTACGAGCACAGCACAATCTCACTCCAGCGTCCTCCCTCTCAGATTCTTTCTCGAGATAAAGAAATTCAGGGGGAAACATAAAGGAGGCTTTATAATTTCAGCCTGGATGGTTATTAAGCTGTATCTTTCTGTATGAAAGGGATGTCAGGGGAGATTAGAGGTTTTGGACACAGCTGATATCTCATATGGAGGTCAAGAAAAAGCCAGGCTCATTTTCTATTGAGTCTCATTTGAAGAGTTGCCAAGTAAAGAAGCCAAACCAATACTTGAAAATTCTTTTTTGAATACCTGACAAAGAAAAACATTGACATCCACAGTTACTTTCTAAAATAAGTGATTGTAGCTAAATATTGTAGCTCTATATAGTCATCTTTCATACAAAGCCAATTTTCCACTACCTTGATACTACTACTATGATTCTTTAGGGTCTTAATGAAAAGTTTGTAATATAGTTTGTTTTAAAATTTACACAAGATAGTGTAAAAAATGCTTAATTTACCCTGTCAAAAACAGCTCTTTTCAAATCACTATGTTCTGTGTACTTCCCCTTTAAATCTTCCGCTGATCCCGCCCCTCTTTTCCACTCTCGGAGGATCTTTTTTTAGCCGTCATTCATATTGAAACTTGCTAATTAGCACATTATTAGGAAAGGCCATTTGCAAAGATTCATTAAAAGACATTATACTCACTGCTTCTGTAGGTGAGGCTGGATCATGAATGTTTCACGCTAACATAAAAGCATTTCGGTTGATCAAGGATGCAGATCCAAACGTAACGTTAATCCTCCTCGTATTCATGCCAGGGGTATAAATGACTACTGCTGTACATTAATACATTGCTTGTCTCTGCATCTCGGTCTGATGACGGCTCACTCAGGGCGGGTCTGAGGTAAGACACCAGTTCAGTCTGTTTGCGCTATGTTTCATTTTATTTTATTACCAGGAAACGTAAACTCTTAAAACTCTATCAAGCAGTCAGTAAACAATACACCAAAACACATTGTTCAAAACATATAGTTCTCAAGGAAAACTACATTTTTAATCTCAAAACAAATGTAATATTTTTCCGGCATTGTCTTTTGATCAATGAAAACATTTTATTGTCACTCATCAATTACATGCGTTCTCTATTTGTATTTGATTGTTGTCACTTGTGTTCACAGTTTAGGGAAAATGAGAGCAGCTTTCCAGGAATGTGTCTTAGCAATTGAGAAATGGATATGGATAGATGGATAGAGTGGATAGAGTTTTTTTGAAAATTCTAAATCTAGATCTGCAAATTGTGTTTTACCATGTGAAATGATTTAAGGTATTGACAACAGACTGCACAATTAGCTAAATGAGGTCAGGCAACTGAACTATGTTTAGCCATTGGGTTTTAGTGTTTTAGCAAATGTAATTTTAACCTCTTCAACCACCTGTAATACATATGTCATTGTTCACCAAATAAAATGATGAAGTTATATTATGTTTAACTTCTGTGATCTGTACCTCTGTGTGCTACCTGCTTGAGAGCAACCGTGACAGTAGGACTGACCATAACAAATGAAGGAACGAAAAATGATCAGCCCCGAGGAGATTCTTCACCACCTCCTCAGCGGGCTCACTCCTCTTCCCGCTCCGCATGAGCAACAGCCAAGAGGCCATCTGGCATTGCCCGGCTTACACCTCGCCATTCGGTTACGGAGTTACAGAGTTACGGCCAGGAGTGCCGTTCCCGAGTCCAGTTACAGAGTGTCAGCTGGTAGCACCGATCCCGAATCCTGGGTCTCGACCAGGAGAACCGATCCCAATTCCAGCCCCTAGATTACAGCCAGGAGTGCCGATCCCAGTCACAATACCAGAGTCTCGGCCAGGAGTGCCGATCCCGATTCCAGCCCTTAGACTACGGCCAGGAGTGCCGATCCCGAATCCAGTTCCTAAATCACGGCCTGGAGAGCCGTTCCCGATCCCAGTTGCCCTCCCACCCACCAGCGCCAGCATGGCCAGAGTGCTCCCTGACTCCACCTCTGGCCTCCGAAGCCAGAAATCCACCTCGGTCCTCCAACCCTCCGGCCACACCATGGGCCCTAATTTCCTCCTCTCCTTTGGTGCCCGTCTGTCCTCTGGCTCCGTCAGGCTCCTCCCACCCTCCGGCTCCCCCTTGGTCCTCTCTCACTACGGCTCCGCTGTGGCCTTCCAGATTCCCTCATCCGTGTTGGTCACCAGCACCACCTGTTCCGCCTTGGCCCTCTGGATCCTCGTCGTTGTCCTGGCTCTTTGCCAGAATAATGTTAGAGTTTGTGTTTAGTCTCCTTGTGTTTTGCTCCCCATTGTGGAAAGTGTACCCTGTTTTGCTTTTCTCATTAAACTTTATTTGTCTGCAGGATCCATGTGTAAATGTGATTGACACAATGTGAGGTCATATAAATTTTTTTTACATGCAAAAATATCAGAAAAGTTCAGTGTGCAATGGCCTTAAGTCATTCAGGACCAATGCTTGTTATGAGCAAACTCCTGTGAGCCAAAACTTAGACCCTATCACAGAACAGACGGTGAGTTGGAGTCATCCCATTTAAGTCAGAGTCTTTGCATTTGGTTTTCTCAGATGGCTGGATGTACCCTAAGCATGATGTAAGTGATGACTACAGCCTGCTTTTGTAGCAATCTGGGTTTGAGATGTAGAGATCATATTACTGATGAGACCCCATTAACCTCCCTCACCCTCTTCATTTGACTCGGCTGAAGTGTTGGATAATTATAATCTGAACAGCCCTTACAATTCCAGACACTGAAAGGCTTTTCAGTCAAGAACATAAGGCCAAGATATGACAAACCAATCAAACCGGGGAAGATTGGGAATTTCTGCACATCCTGAGGAAAAATACTGCTGGTTCAGAGAAAGACTCCAAGATGTACATAAATGGCTTTATAATTTGAGAGGAGGTCAGTAGACATTTCAATAAGGCTGAGAGAGGCATTCGCATCTCGTTATGAGTGCCAGAAAACCCCAGGTTCACATTCATCCGTGCACTGAGACTATTCCATTGAGACGCACTGTTGTTGTTCCTTGTTGTGCAGCAAAACATCTTAGTCTGACATCATTGACATTAATCAAAGACACCAAGTGTCTGACAGTTTAATCAGCTCATATAGCCTAGTCGGGATTCATTCGCACGTTATTTTTAAACCACCTCTGCCCCCAGTATGACATTTTTAGGTTGCTTTTTCGGACTTCTAAAGATACTGCATATATATGTTTCTCTGTAGCAATACACATAAATATGTCCAATATGCAAAACACAATGTTATTAATTTAATAGTACAGTAATACAGTTATCTGGACATGAAGTCAGTTTCTAGACCAGTGTGAAATATGGAAGGAAAATTTGCCATGTGTTGCCTATATGTTTTTCCCATACCTCATAGAAGTGAATTTTGATGTCACTGAGTTCAAACTAAATTAACATATGAAAAGAAAAGAAAAGAAAAGAAAAGAAAAGAAAAGAAAAAAATCTGCACTCAAAGACAGCATCAGTTGACGACTTTGACATCATAGTCAAGCAGCAGTGGATAATACTGTTAAAGCTATTTTTAGGCATGCATACTATCGACACTGTAGTAAGTATATTGTGCATGTTGTTAAAAATTTCAAAATCATAACGATTTTTCTAAAAGCACACCCACTTGCCTGAACTGTAAACACTATTCCCTGCTTTAACACATGAGTCAAATTTGGTGAAGTATTAGTACAAAACTCTAGACACAAATTCCTACATTTTTCATTGCTTACACCTTGTGGTCATTTAGAAAACACTAGCATTCAATAATGTTAACTCA
>JAUMHI010000054.1:4215660-4226215 GCA_032359435.1 Enteromius unitaeniatus | reverse complement strand
CTAAGACCATTTAAATTTCAATAAACACTGTTATCAACTTACCTTCACGTCTCCTCCTCCTTACGCTGAGCGTAACACAATGTTACAAAGCTGCCTGGAAGAGAATGTGTGTCTGTATCGTCCTAATACACGGCGAGGAGTAGAGTTTGAGTGATCAAAGACTCTCCAAGGACTACAGCTGGAGAACCACTGAAAATAGTTGAATCTCGATGGCAGAAAACCTTAAAAAAATCAGCAAACAGCACCAACATCACATGTTATTTAGGAGGGTTTAAAGAAAAAAAGAAAAATTCCAGCATATTCAGTTATCAGACAGGAACTTCAAGTGGGACTGGCTTTTTATCACCAGACACTCAAGATGGGTTTGGTAAACACAGGGATAGAAATGAAATGTATTGTATTATTGATGTTGTGGTCCTAAATTTCAGCTGGAGGCCCTGGACATCTTGTTTAGACACATGGCACCGTGGATTCTATCAAATCTTATAATGGGCCATGTTTGGATCTTCCAACCATACAATAATCCAAACACAAACCTCAATAACAACACAAAAATGGGTCACTGAGCACAAAACCAAGCTTCTGCTGGCCATTCCAGTCCTCTGACCTGAATCCTGTAGTGAGGTGAACTGAAGAGAAGAAGCACCAACATGGAGCTGGGAATCAAAAGTTTCTGGAGTGATTCTGGATGAAGGAATGGTCTCTGAAATCGTCAGGTGTTTTCTTCAGGCATTATAGGAGAAAATGTAGAGCTGTTAAACTAGCAAATGGAGGTTTCAGAAAGTATTGAATACAAGGGTGCTGTTTATTGTGTCCAGTTGTGATTTTTTAAGGATAATTTTCACAGCCTCCTTTAATCATACTACCAAGTGTGGCAATATTTTTGGCCATGACTGTATGTAAATATTTCCTTCCGAATATATCTTTGTGCAATAAATAGATAATAAAATAAATGTTTTTCTCTCCATATATTTAAGTCTTAAAAAATATATTCTCGTCACATTTGAAGAAAACATTTTTGTTGACTAGGCTTGTATTAACATTTGAGTAAGAAACAAATAAATGTAGGCTTAATATAAGATGTAGTTTCATTTGCATATATATATTTTCTTGCTCCTGAAACACATTTTGATTGATATTATGAAGGTAGAATGCAAGTGTTATGTGCATGCAGGAATGGAGATTGTGGGAGACGCAGATATTTCCAAAAATACACTTTTAATATAAATTAGGATAACAGAAAGAACAGAAAGCCACATACACAACGTTAATCACGGGCAAGGGAAAACGCAAACAGACATGATATAAATGAACTAATGATAACATAACGAACTTCAAAAAAAAAAGGGCATACACTTGAGGAATCAAAATGAAAACAAAACTGGAAGACATGAAAACGAAACTAAAACAGGCAGAAACATAACAGTAAGTATATATTTACAATATATTGTGGCCAAGAATTCCACATTCATTTTATGTTTACTTTGTCAGCTACCTGAGTTCATTCTTTTTTATTTCTTCTCAGGATTTTAGTAAGAAACATCATAGACATATTTGAAATGTACATTAAAAATAGCTGAGAACTCTAATATGATTTATAAAACAGCAGCATCTGAGCAATAATGTTTTTTCTTTCTTTCTGTCAGCTACAATATTAGTGCTTCTACTTCTTAGAGATTTTCCGTTTTCTTACATATATCTCCTGTGGCATTTTAGGAGAGATTTCAGCAATGTCTAAAACTTGCTTAGATTTGCCAGTCTTTGAATTAAAGGTCAGAGATTTCATACTTGAAAATATCTCATCAAATTATCATTCAAAAAAAAAAAAGAAGTTAATCTGAGAGTCTAAGCTACGGGACCTTTGGATGGACAGAATGGAATCAGCTTTTTCTGTACCTTTAAACATCACATCTAAACAACAACAAAACACTGTTTTGTTTGATTGATGGCTTTGATGTCAGTGAGCCGATTAGTCAGCTCTTTACTTACCAAGCAGATCTTGGCCACAATAGGCAGCAAAGTGGACCAGACTACATGCCGATAGTCGAAATTCGCCTACCACATTCTTTGATACAATCTGAGCAAGTATCTTCCCAGCAGGCAGCATAGTCTTATGTGGGGGGACGGGGCACTAATGCAATGGTATCACCCACTGCAGCGAGCGCATGACTTTCATGCCGTGGGGTGGGCATTGTTCTCTCATTCACCGTACAATGGCAATTTTTCAGATGCCCATACAATCCCAAAGGAAGAGATCAGAACAGAGCTCGGACTGTGCTGCTGAATAAGCTGAGCATGCTCATGAGACTAAACAATGTCGTAACAAAGAGCAGGGTGCTTCCTACCTCTTTTGTCTCCTGCTTTGTATTCCTCTGTTCCACTTCGGCATTCCAAAATGTGGATTTCCACAAGCCAGATCCATAATGAGAATGTTCTGTTTAATTTACAATCGTCCAGTCTCTCTCTCTCTGACATGATAGAAACCCCCTCCTCAATTTCCCACTTTTAGGAGTCTAATCCCTCAGACACACAGCATGTGTAGCATTCCGATCGTTACACAAACCTTTAAAACGGTTACTCTGTGTTTTGCACAGCCGGGGCTTCAGGCCCATTTAAAGAAAACAGGGAAATCAATATTTCTTATTAGGATTCCCTGCTGATGTGCCTGAGGCACTCGGTTCTTTCAACTTTTTCTTTCTCTTTTCTATTCTCTTGCTCACTCTTTTTCCCCCAATGCTATTTTTCTCTTGTGTCAGTGATAGAAATATTTATGTATCTTTGCATGATTTTTATTTTAATGCTTACCAAATATTGACACAGAAATAGTTGTTCGTGGATTCCAGGGTAAGGCTTGTGTCTGCCAAAGCTATAGATATAGTGTCATCATTCTGTATTTGAAGCAATGTCATGTGGTTGAATACAAATCTTCCATTTAAATAAAACTCAGACTTGCTTCAGGTCTTCCTCATTTCGTTTCTCATCATGCATAATTAAGTCCTGAAAGCCGTAAGTTGACCTAGATGGATTCTACAGTCTACTCTTCTTCATATCTAAAATAAAATAAAATAAAATATTTTGGAGCTGTACAAAGACAGATTTACAAACATTTTATTACAATTTTTTTTTTTAGTCAATGAGAGCTTAAAAATCCTGACGTTTTCCTTGAACCCGACTACTTTATGAACAGGGGCCTGTTCCATAAAACAAGTTTACCAAATAAGCCAGGCTTATGGCAGATAGTCTGACTTATTTTAATACAGATTAACTGGCAATAAGTCAGACTAACCGAAATAAGTGAAAATAAATCAAAATAAAGTGGCAGATAACAAAATGTAATAAACGTGTTGCCGTCTGTCGGTGTGGATGCTAAAGTAGTTAATGTTACAACTATTTTTATATGTGCTGGTGTAAATAAGACTTACAGAAACAAGACATCTTATTCTGCTGTCATTATACTAGCACAGATTCACTGATGGCCTGCATAAGCCTTGACTTGCTAAAACATGAGTTCAATATATTCTCAATAATGTGTGTCCTTGTATTTTATTTTATATATATATTTTTAATATTATGTATCTGTATAGTATTGCAACTGTCACATTTGACCTCAACGAGAAGCAAAGATGACGATAGCACAGTGGACATGCGGTGGGAAATCAAAGGCCCAGGCTCTCCAGCAGAAAGAACGGCTGTATTCACACTAAGTACCTTTAAAGGGGAAGCAGTGGTGAGTTGTGACAGAGGCAGTGTCCATGCCAGGGATAATTGGCCTGTTTCTTTTGTTTCCCTACAGGTCTCTCTCTGTACCTCCCTCTCTCTCTCTATTTACTTAGTAAAAGAAAACTGTTTACTGGCTACAGCGGAGGGGGCCGGTGGAAGACGATTTGGGGGGTTTCATTGTGATTGATTGAGAGGGCCATGGGAAAGGGCCATTGGGATAATATGCAAGTTTCACGGCCGTCTGTTTCAGTGCCTGCTTTTAAGGCCGAACTGATATAGAGGCTAGCCAGGAGTGGCCAGGGAAAGGCACTCAGGGATATTACTTTGACAGGAGATGAGGCAATCACACATAATGAAAAAAACATCCACAGATTAACAAACTTATTGTATTATTCCTATTGCCTATTATGCCCAGGATGTAACTGAAGCCTATAAAGTTATACTTTTAGTCTCTAGGAATGTTTAATTAAAATAAAAATGTTTGAAACTACGTCTTAACTTCTCCATAAGGAGATCTTGAACAAGAACGTCCAAATAATAAGTCCTACAGCAAAAGGGGAAGACTTTCAATGAATAACTTCAAAAGACTAAGAATGTTAAGCAGGAGCCATATGGACAGAATTTATTGTGCATTTCTTTCATTTATTATAAGTTGTCAGTATAAATTTCCACCTGCTTTCACTGAGTGCAAAAAGAGCAGTGTTGACATTCTGCCTAATAGCTGCTTTTGTGAGAGGGGGGGAAATAATAAAAGAGTATGCGTAATTGTAAGCCATTTAATTCTACAATTTAGTCCTTCAGCCAATAATAGAGCCTACCATCCATTAGTAATTAAAAATGATTGTATTTTTAAGTCTCTTATGCTCACTAAGTCAGCATTTAATTAATCAACAATACAGTAAACCAATAATATTGTGAACACTGTTACAATTTAAAATAACTTCACTTATTCCTGTGATTTTATGCTGGATTTTCAGCATCATTACTTCAGTCCTTCAGAACTCATTCTAAAATGCTGATTTGCTGCTCAAGAAACATGTATTATTGTTATCAGTGTTGACAACAAATGTTCTGCTTAATTTTTATTGTTTTGGTGATAGAGTTTTCTTTAGGTTTATTTGATGAATATTAGGTTCAAAAGAACAGCAATTATTTAAAAGGGAAATGTCAAAATTCACTTTCATAACATTCCAAATGTTAAAAAACTGTCACTTTTGATCACTTTTGTTACAAAGACGGGGACGTGAAACGTGCGTGTTCACATGCAAGTAGGTTTATAAAAGCCCTGGTCAGGACAAGCAGAGATCGAGCACCAGCAAACAGAGTCAAACGGGGCAAAGGCAATAGAGTCAATGATAAACAAAGCGAGAGTCAGAAATACCGTTAATCAGTCTGTGGGGTGAAACGGGCAGAAGTTCGGCAACGAGAAAATCCAAATAACAGAACACAATGAAAACAGGAACACGAATGAACTTGGCTAGGATAAACGGTAACACATAGAAACAATGATATGTGAACAACACTCAGATGAAAGTAGGTCAAGGGGTGGAGCAAACAATCAAACACCAAGACAACAAACGAGTGGGCGGAGACATGAGTTCATTGCTAAATAAATCAATAAATAAATTATAATAACTCTGAATGGTAATGAACATCTTAAAATATGGAAATTCTATGTAAACAATTAAACATTAACATTGTCTGTAGATTTCAAACATTCATAAAATACCTAGGCTCATTGAAAATACGTGCCTTTCTGCAAAACTGAAAAATAAAAAACGTACCTACGCATTAAACCAGTAAAACCAGCTGTTATTTCTTTTTACACAAATGTATGATGTACAGGTACATTTTTGATTAATAAAGGCTAATTTTCACAAAATGAGTTGCAGAATGTTATATTATGACTTCAAAACATATTTAACATACTGAACAATTTTGCCATGGTTATATATTAAATGCGTGTTTTTAGCGCCGCTGTCTAAACATTTCACTTTGAAACTGTGGCGAAACATGCAATAAGGTGCGTAATTACAGGGTTGCAGAAATGTTTGTAGAGGCATGTATTTCCAATGAGCCTGGGTTGTAATATCTGCTAAAATGTGCAAACTTTGTAATAGATTGGCATTAAAATCCTCGCTGCCCCTGTAGGTCTACACTGAGTGTAATACAAGATGGTAATTACTGATAGTCTCTCAGACTCCTGGGATAGAAGACACCTCAAGTCTCATTAGATCACTCACTGGCCCATCTTATCCTTTAGCTTCACTTCTCCACCTAATCCTTTCTTTCCTATCTTTACTCACCTCTGCTAAAGCAATTCTTTTCAATCCTCTCTTCATCTTTTAATCAATACGCTCATTCACCGTTTCAGATTTAACATGTTCAGAAGACTGAGGTACAACACATGAGGATAGTTTTATGATACTTAGTCTGTTTTGTATTCCCTGGACAAAAGAAAGTCTCATTCATGAGTTGTTATTTTAAACCAATTATCTCTTTTGATCATATATTAGCATCTTTAAATGAGATGTTGTTCCTTCAGAATCAACAATCGAGTCCTTCACTCTATTGACGGTCTGCATAAGATACTGACAGGTCATGGCTGATTGATTATTGATCGGCAGTCAGGATGATAGGCAGATCAATGAACCTATTGCTCTGAAGACAAGGTCATCAGGGATGAACAGAAGAGGGGGTTTACATTTAAATCAAAAGAATCTGATCTCTGTTATCATTCCCGCCACTTGCACCTCAAGAGTGCCGTCTGATTGTTGTGAATCCCCAGGATTTGAGAGGCTTTGAATGAGCTTCACCCACATCACGCTCTACCTGCAGCAGCAAAAGACCTGGACTGGAATTCACAGCTCACTGCCACTCAAGCTGAGAGGAAGGCTTGGCATTACGGGTTTGGCTTAAAGGTCAGTCATTTTTTTTCCTCATTAAAAAGTTTTACACTTACAGAAATGAGAAGAAGTCTCCAGTCATTTAGTAGACTAAAATAAACTGTTTTATTTGACTGTTTTGAAACTATTTCGATAGTACGGTGGCCGAGTGTCACGGGCCGTGCCTCTGTGGCTCTCTCCGACCGTCATCAGTGGGAACCTTCGCCAGAGTATTAACGTTCCTACCCGGACTCTATTACCCACCTACCTTGACTGATTTCCGTCACAGGTGTAGCTTGTTTTCTCCCATTTATAAGCCCTGATTTTCAGTTGACTACCCTGGGTGTCATTTCCGAGCGTTAGTTCCAGTATTTATTGCCTTGTTGTGTATTACCTTTGACTGTTTAATCCGTTACTGATCTCTGCTGCCTGCTCCGACCTTCCGCCTGTTTTCCCGACTATGATTATTGCCTATTCTCTGACATTGCTGTTTGCTGTGGATTTTGGAAACCTGCATGTTAACGTTTATGATTAAAAGCCTACACATGGTATCGCAAGCCTCTGAGAGTTAATTACACCGAGAGAGCTCAACGTGCTGCAAACAAAACACACGCAACCAAACACACGAGCGCATGCAACAGACGGACCACAACAGAAATGTTTGAGGGGGACCTCAAAAAGTGACTAATCATTTGTTCAGTGGATTTTGGTCAGAGCAGAGATGTTGTCGCTGAACTAAAAAGTTTTTTGTATTTATTTTAACAATCTGATCATACAGTCTTTTGGATATTATTAGACTAATCTGACGAATTACACACTTAACTGTGAAACATTATTTTAATGCTATGTTAGCTAGAGTTACTCTCAGATGGGTTTGTCACTTTTTGAGGTCCCCCTAAAACAAATTTTAACAAAAAAAAAATTTCCGTTGTGGTCCATGCTATTTGCAGCATGTTTCTGTGTTTGGTTGCGTTGCGAGAATTTGCAGCACCTGTGTTATTAAAATGATGAAGATGTTTTCTTAATGTGTTGTTGTTGTTTTCTGTTTGCATGTGTTTTCTTAAGTTGCAGCGCGTTGAGCTCTCTAGGCCACCGTAAGATAGTATACTTCAGATATAAGTTACTTTGTAACTACTTGTCAACTAATTCTCATTCATTCGCAACTACATGTCTTCTAACTCTCAGAGAGCGTTAGGATAGGTTTAGGATCATACAGTTCTGGCAAAGTTTTTCATAGTGTGTTGTATGTTGTGGAACCAAACAAAGTGTTAGAAGTTATTAAGCAGACTAATACTACTAAGTTATTAATACAGACTAATAATGACTGCTAGTTGACATGTAGCTGCCAAGTTATTTACTGTTAGTAGAATGTCTAAAGTGGACTACAGAAATAAAGTGTTACCAAATTTTTCAGTTCTTATTGGAAGTAGTGCAGTTGAACAAAACTTGATGATGTACATTCTCAAAAATAAAGCTGTCACTGGAGCTGTACCTTTTTAAAAAGTACATGTATAGGGTGCATTTTGGTACCTTAAATGTGCATATTAGTGCTTAAAGTGTACGTATTTGAACCTAATAGGTACAAAAGTGTACCTTTTCAAAAGGTGCACCCCAGTGATAGCTTTTGTACCTTTATTTCTGAGAGTGTCGGACCATGGGGATAGCTATAGAGCTATGTTTGTGTTGCAATGCTAGCTTTGCATTTATACCATTCAGTTTGTTTGCTAGGAGACTTCTTTGTTTCCTTTTGTATCAAGATCTGTATTCCTCAGAATTATGGCTAATCAAAATACTTGACCGAGATCCTTCCATACCAAAATATGGTATCTGCACATATATCCATGCTTAGGTAATTGTATCTGCATATATATCCATGCTTAGGTAATTGTGTGAGATTTTACAAAGTTAATACGGCAAGAGTTTCATGAATTTGGAAGCATTTCAGGCAGCTTGGGAAATGTTTTTAAGAACACTTTGTTTTTAAAGGACAAACTGACCTTCATATAATAAAGACATACTGTACTAAAAGCTTCAAAAGTTAAACCCATCAGCTAAAGAAGATTTTTTTTTTTTTCCCCATAAGTCTTTAATGTAGTCAAATGCAATGTGATTGAATTGTTGGGGCATTCTGCAGCATAAATACCAAGAATGAAATATTACTGTCAGAACATTTTTACCCGCTCTCGATAAGCCACTCTGGTGCAGGCAGCCAGAGGCAATGTGATTGTTCAAAGGCAGAAAAGACGACTCAGAGACCTCAGCCTGTCTCTAGAGAGAAGCATGACACAGTCTGTTTGAAAAACCAGACGAGGTTTAACCGATAGATAGACAAATCATAATGCGAATCCATTTCAATTGCAGGTCACAGAAGATCAAAGGCAGGCTTGCTTCATTCAGCGTCTCTTTGAAAAATACAACAACAACACATACGCATAGGGGTCGCCGAGTTTCGGCCCAATCAAAATGATGCTGGGCATGTGTGTGTGCATGCCTATTTTTCAGAAAGCACTGCGCTGCTGATGGAAAGGGCTATTAACTAGCCCTGGGGAAACATGTTTACCTGCTGTCAGTGCTGCGGTATACATAGATCATTGTCATTTAAATGAGAAGCAACAACAATCAAACAGAAAAGGTAATCACATTTTACCTTTCTGAGAGATCGAATTGATTCGGTTAGCCAGGGAACATCAGACGGAATCAGAGCGCCTGCTCAAGATTTGATGATGAAGATCGCTTTTAATGCGCTCTGACAGCTGAATGAATTGGGAGCCGCGCAATATGGCTGCGGCCTAAACGGAGACGGAAAAACAAAAGTAAAAGGCCAAAACTCTTTTTAATCACTGCTGAGCTGGTGACCTATGCGCAATGACAAAAATGGCTCTTCGTGCTGACAGCAGCACAGGGGAAGAATACCCAATATGAGCCCTGGAGACAGCATGTACCGAAACAAATAGAGCAGCAGCGGTTGCCAGATACTCTTTAGGTATACTTCGCTACTTCTGAAACTGCGCCAGGGAAATAGAGCAGGTGTGTGTAAAATACTAATCAAAGTTCTGTGTTTAATGAGTGTGGCCATTGGTTCTCATCTGGTTTGGCATTAAGAACCTGGTTTTACACTGGATATAAACTGGCGACCCTTTGCAGTACCGAAGCTGTTTATCAAAAAAAAAGCTTTTATCTAAATGACGTGTTAAAAAGGAAAACTGACGATTTTGGGCTCTACTTACTGTGAAGAGCATTTGTTGCGAGTCCTCTGAAGGGTGCAGGGTAGTACTGTCCTATGTGTGCGTTTGATACTCCCAAAACAAAGACGTACAGTACTGAATGAAAACCTACATACCTACATTTCTATTAAAAAGTCGACATAACTGTCCAAATGTAGAATTATGGTCTCAAAACAACCAATGTTTCATCAATTGGGAACCACTAATTTCGAATGCTGATAATGTGTAAATAGTAGGGATGTCCCGATCCAATCACATGATAGGAAATCGGGCCCGATCACGTGATTTCAGACTCGATCGGAATCGGACGTTACCTCTCGATGAGAACTCGAATATATATGTATATATATTCTCATCCTTTTTTAACACATCTATAGTTATGCAGTGGCACAGAATTAGACCTCTTGACTCCACACAGGAACACCAACACGTGCAGCATGACATCGCTTTGTTGCAGAGACGCTATTGGTTTAAAGTAAAACACGGAAACATCTTGAAGCGTATGTCTGCAGTCTGGAGGTATTATAAAGCTGATGACAACAACATTTAGGGCTGAACGATAATCATTGCACGATATGTATTGCGCATCTTGTCAGTAAATCCGGTTCTGTATTCAGTGGAAAATTTCATCAGCTCCGTGGTCTTACATTGAGCCGCAGTTACTAGGCAGAGCCGTTGTTCACTGATGAGCTGCGCAAATTCGGGTTCATTATCTGCGTGATTTTG
>JAUMHI010000054.1:4205193-4215560 GCA_032359435.1 Enteromius unitaeniatus | reverse complement strand
AATGAATCTAAAATATATGAAAGTCTAAAGTTTATCAGTACATTACAGAAAATAATGAACTTTATCACAATATGCAATTTTTTTGAGAAGGACCTGTACATGCGGTTCCTTCAGCCAGCAGCTTTCTTCAAAGCCTAGTATTACTAAGATGCTGTTCTAACTAACATCTGGGGACTACTTTACATAATTTTCAATCCCCTTGGACACGCATATTGACCCAAGTTACCAAGTTGGGCACCAAGTAAAATGACTTAAAGAGACCTTGACATTCCTGGCTGAATTCAAGTCACTTAAAAACAATGAAACATACCGTGTACATAGTTTGTACCACGGCCATCCTTAGCTGATGCAGGGTCCGTTGGCAGGAAGGGAGCGAGACCACTATAAAGCACATGGCCTGGTGTGACCGGACCAGTTGCACTGCCCATAAGATGGCCCTGGTTTGTACTGTTTGTTGTTTCATATGCTTTTCACAGAAGACTCTATACAGCAGTGCTCCCCTGTACTCAAAACTATGTATGTTGCACAGTGCAACAGAAACACCAGAGGCCCCACTTGCTCTCCAAAATGTTTTAATAACCAGCGCCAATAGCCTCGCGGTGACATACAGCTCAACTGCACTCCAGTTTTGTGGTCCTGTGCAGTCTGTTCAAAATTTTGCAATACTTGTTACAAGTGTATCTAACTGTGAACGGGAACACTGTTCCCCCGGCGGATTTCTGTGTGCATGATCTGGTAAGGCTTTGGCTATGTGCTTAAACTAACAAATACACACAAATGCAGTGTGTCCAAATGACCATCTTAGCAAATTCACACAGCCAGTTATGTCTTAAACGAACATAAACTGCCAAAATAATAAAATGCTTGTCAGTGTTTTATAAATCTGTACATTCAGTCTTAAAGTGACAGCTCTTAAGACACTGTCCTAACATGAAGGCTAAGTTTATGCAACTGGCCCCAGGTGTTGCAGCATGGACTGCCCACTTCTCCAGGTGTGTGTTTATAGGGTGTGTGTGCACTAATGTGTGTTTGCACTTGGATGGGTTAAATGCAGAGTAGGATACCATACTTGGCCACATTTCCTGCCCTTTCCTTATTGTTCCAGAGGAAACATGCAGATTCACATGGCAAGTGTCAGACAACAACACAGGTATTGCGCAGGCAAGACTAAAGAGCAATCCAGAGACAGGTTTCGGTCAAACGACAATGAACAAAATCTAGAGGACCAAGACAGGCTATATTCCAAGGTGCAAACATAACCCAAACTAGCAAGACAAAGGCTTAATCCAATACAAGCTAAAGTCCAAGGCAGGCAGAGAACACACAGAAACGAGATACACAAAATAGGATCAAGACACGATTGCATGGCGCCGTTATACAGCTATCACTTAGGGGTTGTTTACACATTAATAAGCAACTGGTTAGAGACCCTAAAATAAATTCTGACGACATCCTTCATACTTTTCTGGACCTTGTGAAAATTGTTTGGCAGTCAATGGGACAGTCACCAGCCTCCCGGTTTTAAACCAAAATATCTTGTGTTCCGCAGACGAAAGAAGCTTTTATTATAGATTTAGGGGTAAATAATTAATGCTAAAAGCTTTGGGTTGGCATAACCCTTTAAGAACCTATTTTCACTATTAATTAGCTGCTTATAAGCATTCATATTACTAGTTTATTGACTGTTTATTAGTACTTTTGAAGCACATATTAATGCCTTACTCTGCATGACTAGAATTAATTCAACTAACTATAAGTAGCAAAATAGCAGTTTAATGCAGTTTAATTGATAGTGAACATGTGCTCCCTATTCTAAAGTGGTACCTAAAGTACTGCATAGTTTGTTGTCTAAGACCGGCATTGCCCTGCAGTATTTTGTCAGCAATCAGCAGTATGCCAGTATTTAATTCCAAAGGGTAACTTTAGCTAAATCAAAACACATTTTCCAGATTACTTGAATAGAATTTGTCTCCTCCTGTCTGTCACTTGTCCCACAAAAGCGAACATAACATTTTCCAGCTGAATTTAGAGTGATCTCCTATTGTATGAAAGTCGTACGCCTCTTGAAAACATGAAATTGGACAGGATCTCGTTTGATGTCCTGTCTGTTATTGAATCGCTGACCCTGTGGAAGTGAAGGTGCCAACTTCCAAGGAATGTAGCAGGCTGCCGTGTTTATTCAGATGAGGAGGCAGCTGTAATGAAAACTCTCCGCTGAGGATTGAAATAATTTGCGAGTGCCGAAAAGGTTTGACCTTCAAGATTTCTCCTCCTGCGCCAGACGTGATTTACGAAGCGGATGGCTGCCCACCGCAGCACGGTAACGTGTCTTCTGCCAGGGATTCCCCGGTGTATCAGCAGGGATGCTTGGCTCGGAGGAGACTTCTAAAGGATTCCAGGTAATCTGATCTCCGTCAGTGGAGACGTGACCCTGGGGAAGGTTGGGTCACTAGGACAGGAGGAATTGTTCAGGTTCGATGCGGGTAGAGACCCCCTATGCATGTGAATGTTTGTACACGCACACTGACTGTGTAAAACAAAGAAACTACACACTCAAATGCTTTTGATAACACACACACACCTAAAGTGCTCGAGTGTCATCATCTGAAAGAAGATGTATTGAAAAATTTATATACGGCCGTAGTTTCAGCATCAGACCCCTGACCCACCATCATTATTGTTCTTTTGAAGCTTGCATCCATGCACTTGACATGTCATTTTTCTTGTCCTTGAAGCATCTTCACATTATGTCTCAGCTGCAACATGAAGAGCCCAGAAGAAAATGAAGTGCATGCCTGTACATTACTGCATTTCACATTGCACATGAAAGGTTGGTTATATAGTATTGATGCAAGCGTGAGTCCCATTCCATAGAGAAAGCCTGTCTCGTCTACAGAAGATTGTTTGGTATGGAAAGTTGCTCTTTCGGAGCTCTGGAGACTTTACTGAGCTCTTAGTTTGATTGTCAACTTCTCAGATACTCCTCATAGAATTCAGAGACGTAAAATGGAAACAAATGAAACACTGACATACAAAAAGCAAGTAGAGATGTAAAATATAAGTTTTCCACTATAGTTTGGATCAGTTTTTTTATTTTTATATTTTGGTAACATTGTAGTACTGTATATTGACCAGTTCTCAGTATTACCTATGCTTATTAGCACGCCTATTATTAACATATTGGCCTAACCCTAACCCTTCTTCATGACCATATCCCTAATCAATACCTAAACTTAATAACTTACTAACTTTTAAGAAAAATTAGGAAAAATTTGTTTGAGTTTATTGAGGCAAAAGTCATAGTTTGTTGATGCCGGTAATTGAACATAAAATTAAGCGACCGTATTTTAACATATTTTGTTATAAGTCATTATATTTTATGGTTTTACTTTAAAACTATAGCCAACACTCCAATCTTCACATAATTCTTCAATAATTATTTTAATATGCCGATTTGCGTGGTGATGTTACTGTCACTTTTGATCAATTTAATGCATCCTAGCTAAATGAAAGCAAAGCAAAACAAAACAAAACATTTTCTTATTTTTAAACACTAATTAATTTGAAAGGATTAAAGCTCAAAACATAGAATTACTGTTTCTGTACAAGCTGTCACTGGTTACCATTGTCTATCTTATAAATTCCATATTGACCTTTTTTTCCCCCATAATTTGCATTTTTTTCCTTTTGCAGAAGGCTGTGCCATTCTAGCCTCTGTTCTCTTAGCACTTGGATCACAGCATGCCGGAGGCAGCGAAAGAAGACTTCACGCATGGACAACTACCGGATTGAGACGCTTTCTCACAGGAGCGCATTCGTCATTGTAATTAGCCTTAATCATGGGGGGTGTGCTGCTTTCTGAAAGGGAGGGGAAAGGGGGCGTGTGAGACTCCCAATGTGTCAACAGTCGATTCACTGGCCGCTTCCATTTGAATATGAATCTCCACAGTCACCGAGCGAAAAACAAAGACTTCAGCGTTAAGATTCCGCTCGCTCTTTCGCTCCCCACCACGCCGCTGCAGAAGGCCTGAATCCTCATCCCCTGAAAGACACATGGGAAACTCTGGGGCTCTGTGCACTTTTGCCAGAAAGAAGGAGGCCTCGAAGCTCTGCCTTTCTGGCCTACACACATGCACAGTCCCCTACACACAGAGGGGAACCTCTCACAGTGAACATCCACTCACAAAGCGCTTCTACATGTTTTGTCTTCAAATGACAAGTTGATGACACATTCGGAAGGAAAGTCTGTCGCATGTGTGAGGACTCATCCATGCACGCATCTTAAAATGTTGTTTCTCATTGTCTGAAGAGTATTCAACAAGTCTGCTGGGCCGGTACAGGATATCGCTGCCGCTACATCTCCGCTCTCACTGAGCGATTCACCGCCACGCATTCCCAATCATAATTATTCACTGTTGAAATGATTAGAGTGTCTTGACAGACTCCAGTTCAAGCCAACAGTGATTAATGGGAGAACCCTGTGAGCCCTTATTTTAATAATTAATAGGATAACGTGATGATTGCAGCAAACTGCTTAATGTTATTACACTTGCAAATGAGATTTTTGACGTTAAAGAAACCAAAGCCGTCATCGGTGTTTCTGTCCAAGTAAATCGTGTTTTAAATGGGTATTGCATAATTCATACAATCTGAGGAGAGAACACCTATGAATAATGGAAACTTTGCATATTAAAATGTGCATTTTCAAAGAATTTTTCGTCCCTTGGAGTCTATTTTTGGGTTTAAAATTCTGGATTTTATGGCACAAAATTACTTAAATACATACACAAAAGACTGAATCTAATCTGAAACTTCTGTGTAGAATGTTATGATAAACAGTAGATTTACTGTATTGATCAAACTGAAGGCAAAATGATGACACTGGAGGTCAAATACTGGATAATGTTATTAATTCATGTGATAATTTACATCTGAAGGGGATCTGACTTCATATATCCAAATAAAATTATAATTAGCTGTTTGGGGAAAAAAGTGTAGATATCAGTTGATATTTTGCATCTAATGCAGTAAGTTTAGACAGTAAGTGTCTAAATACTGTTTGGAGCCACTCACATGATCAGGCATTTAGCTTAAAGTATTTGACATGACCACCACAACTCAGACCACATGTTTGTGACCCCTTGGCAGCACCAGACTTAGGTTGCCATCTACTGGAGGGAGTGCTTTTGTACCCCAGTGACCTGATCGCAATCCTCCGGACAAACTAGATAACCTTCCGACAGAGCTGCTGGTATATGTGAGTTCTTCTATGAAATAAGATGCTTGGATCTCACAAAGAGCACAATATTTTACTCAGAATCACTGTTATTTGGTGGTGAAAATGATATAGTGCAAGACTATAGAAAGAAAAGCATCTGCTCTTTGAATGTTTATCATAATTGTGCCATTTGGGGCATCAGGAAGAAGAGAGCAAAATGTGAAACCCACATTTGAAAATGAAAGCCTCTACAAAGAAGCAAAGGAACAATGACTACTGCAGATATTCAGCATGTACTGTTTAGGCGGACACCATCAAAAACCTTCGAAGAAAAAGAGTTTGTCCTCTAAAAAGGGTACTTTGATCATAATATGATATGATTTAATTAGGATCAGATGAAATTATAGATAGTAACACTGTAAATTAAACAAAGCTAAAAATATATATATATGTGATACGTGGTAGCTGAAAGAATGATTTAATGAAATTAAATTAGTTGAAGTCTTTAACTGCTATGCACATGTAAATTAATCATTTACTGTAATATGTACTGTGGAAATGCATGTTTTTTATATTATAAATAAATGGTTACACTTTATTTTAAGATATCCTTATTACAGTAATATTAATTACCCACATGTACTACTGTATATGGTAAGATTTAGGATTAGGGTTTCGCTTAGGGTTACTTGCATGTAATTATAAATTTTTCATTGTTATTATAATTGTATGTACTTGAAAATTGTAAAATAATAATAATAATTTAGCAAAAAATGCATGTGTAAATGCATTTCTTATTTAAAACTACTGTGCTTACTGTACCCTAACCATAACCATGATATATGTCTCTAACTCAATAGCATCTATATCTAATGTAAAAATTTTTAATGTATATTTATAAATGTATATGAATAAAAATGTGTCTGATTAGCATGAACAAATCAAGTGTGTCTTGTTTTTTATATGTTAATCATAATAGCCTGTGGATGAAATCCTTGCATAACCTTGTTTGAAGCCAAAGGATTAGAGGAAGAAAAATACATAGCGTCACATTTTAAAAGCTCATGCATCACTTTTATCAATAAACACCTCACACCTGTAAAATAAAATCTATGTTATCTACCTCCAGAACGCGGGAATTATACCGTATCCTAGAGTGCCTTGCATGCTCTATCTGCCTGTCTCTCTTTTCCTGAGATTATTCCACTTTGGTATTTATGATTTCACCTTTGCGCTGCCATTCAGCGATTATTGATGATGTCTCTGGCTATGCCACGCATCCAGCCTTTGACCAGAGGACACATCTTGATTCATGCAGACAAATAAAAGCATCAGAGGCAACATATCGATTTTGTAGAGAGCGACCAGAACAGCCACGTCGGCAAGACCTTTATGCTTGTTTCCTTTTACTTTTTCATAGAGGAAATAACAAATAGATTACACACGAAACCACGAAGAAGTAGCTTGTTTTCATAAGAAAGAAGGCATGGCAAAGAAATAACTTATCAAATAAAAGCAATTATTAATTGGGCCGAGGAGAGGTGTTGGCCTGCCGGGCTGAATGAATCAATGTCTGGCTTTATGGTGACGTGTGACATTTAGATTTCATGCAAGAGGCAGAATGATGATTCTGTGACTGAATGCTGCATGTCCTCTCACACACTTAAAGGTTAGTTAACATCACCAGGATTATTTCACTCAGTTATTGAGGGTTTATATTAAAGGAACAGTTCACCAAAAAAATGTAATTAGCTTTGAACATACTCACCCTCAGACCATCCAAGATGTTGATGAGATTGTTTCTTTATGGGAACAGATTTGGAGATTTTAACTAATGGATCCTCTGCAGTGAATGGGTGATGTCAGAACGATAGTCCAAAAACTGATAAAAACATTGACATTGACTTTAAAACACAGCTTCTGGCCAATAAAAGTCAAAAGTCAACACATTTGTTTAAAACTGTTTTGGACAGTTTTTGCTTGAAATCGGTGTTTGTTCTGTGCATATTTTTTTGAACAAGCAATGTTATGAACAAAGGGCCCAACTGAAGATGCAACTGAAAAAAATGCCCAAATGATTCATATATTTATTACAAGCATGCAACCTATGGATTATTTGGTACTTTTATAATCAGTTTGGGCTCTCATTTTGATGGCACCCATTCACTGCAGCAAGTGGTATCTCCAAAATGTAGTTTCTTTTTCAGTGGAACACAAAATTAAAAAAGATGGTAACGCTTCGGAATAGGGGGTCAGAATAATGCATTAGTTAAGCATTAATTAATGGCTAATTTGTTCACAATTAAGCATTAGTTGAGCAAAAACACACTACTCATTAATGATTAACTTAACATTTTAATCATTAATGAGTAGTGTGTTTTTGCTCAACTAATGCTTAATTGTGAACAAATTAACCATTAATTAATGCTTAACTAATGCATTATTCTGACCCCCTATTCTGATGTGTTACCAAAAAGATATTTATTTCTTTAGGACTGTTTTGGACTGTTTTTGTTTGTTCTGTGTGTTTTTATGAACTATTATTAACAACAGCTGTTGAGCAAGTGGAATCTCCAAAAGAAGACACAAGCTCATCTACATCTTAAATTCTCTGAAAATTTTAGGTGAACAGTTTCTTTAGGGCAGTATCCACAAGCCAGAGAAAAGGCATTTTAAGTTAAAGGAGTCATTTCACTCAAAAGTGGAATTCAAACATAAATGCAGTTTTCGATGGAACACAAAATAAGTTATTTAGCTGCACCTTTCCATAAAGAAAAAGTAAATTGAGGCTGTTAAACTCCAAATAAAGTACAAAAAACACCCTATAAGTACCATCAATATTGTTTCTATGACTCAACCACTCTATTCCATTTCACTGAGGAGTCCTTCTTAATAAAAAAGAATGAATACTGCAGAAAACGACACTCTATTTCAAATACTCCTCAAGCATTATATTATAAACATAATTAATTTTATCTGTTGCAATGGTTCACTGCAGATGATCAATACACATTGATAGAGACTTCAATTCAGTCTCACAGTTACAGTCAGTGGTGTGTCATACTGTATATTGGGCTTTTGGTTTACTGCGATAGAAACAATCCCATTACATTTATTCAACTTATTTTTTCATTTTTTAAGTTTTGGGTTGTTATTGTCAACCAAGGCTATAATAATTTGACCAAAACTGTAGTTTGAAATATCCTTACAATCATTATCAATGTAGAAAACAGCTCTGCTTAACATTGCGTGTAAACCCCAATGCAAAGTATCCTTTTATATCATTATAATGTCTTTACTGTCACTGTTGATGTATCCTTGTTGATTAAAATACTTAATTTTTCAATGAAAAGTAACAAATTTAAAACCTGAAGGTATAGCGCACAAGTCATTTGTTTTATTTTGTTGCCTTATATTGAGATTAAATATACCATGGCACTTGTGGCATCTAATCATGCCATTGTGTTAATTTTTGGATGACGGGTTCCTTTGAGTCTGTTTCAAAGGATTGAGAGGATCATAAGGTGAGATTTTGATAACCAGCAGGTCTGAAGTGGGATAAAATGGTGCTTGTCTTTTAATTAAAACAGATAACAAATAAAGAGAGGAAAGCTGAAGCTGGATATATGAGGCTCATGTGCTTCTGTGGATTAAGGTTGTGCTGATGGAGGAAGAGGAGGTAAATGGTGAGTAAGGAACCCCTGCAGACAGAAGTGCACTACAGCTCCAGTCAATCTCAGTCTGTTCACCAGGAATAATTTGAGCTTGAACGTAAGATCAGCTCCCTCCAATACACACAATTTGCCTCAGAGAGATGGAAAAGCTATTACACGCTATAAAACACCATGAAACTTTATATTTTGAAGTTTAGCTCAAATTTATAAGTGACTCTGTGCAACACTCTCATCCTCTGAATATTTTAAACGTTTGAATTTTAAACAAAGAACATCAACAATTCTAATTTTTCATTCTATAGCAAAAAATAACAGCCTACGGGTTTGGAACAACATGAGAGTGAGGAAATAATGACAGAACTTCTATTTGATAAAAGAGCACTGTTGTTTTAAACCGGTCAGCACATCATCCATTTAAACAGACATCAGTTGATTGCAGCCTGGATGCTGAATTGCCAAATTATATTTTGCCCTCTGCTGCTGAACAGAGGAATGTTTCTTAATGTCAGCTTTTATCATCTGACATGTTACGACACCTTAAAAGATGCAATTCAACATCAAATGTTTTATTGCCGACCTTCAAGATCTTTAATGCATTAATGAGTCAAAATGAAAAGATACGAAAATGAAATGTATAGAGTTTGCACTGGGATGACATTTACTGTACATCACAGCTGCTCTGCAGTGAATGCCAGACTGCACTTGCAATATTCCTCCTCCTTTCTTTTCCCTTAGTCCCTTCAGACCAGGTGAAAACATAGTCATCAAAAAGGCATTTTGACTTTGTGAGGTCATGATCATGCCAGGCTCACCTGACAAGAAATTGTGTGAAGGTACTGTAAATACTCCTTAACTCTCAGATGGTGGTTGATGGTTGATGCATAATTATACTTACACCGTTAAAACATATTTTAAATTAATGTGCAGAAATAATGTCATGAGCATGCACAACAAGAAAAATGACAAGATTTGTCATCTTTGACACTGGTCTGGAAATTGTTCTAACTGTCCTAATTGGATGGATGGATGGATGGATAGATAGATAGATAGATAGATAGATAGATAGATAGATAGATAGATAGATAGTAGAGGTAGTAGTTACATAACGTCTAACATTTACAGTAATTGTGAAGTTTTTGTCAGCTTATTTAGGCTAATGGTAATGAGCTGGTTTAAGCTGGACCAGCTAATGACCAGCTTAAATCAGTATCGCAGCCCCAGCTTCAAAACCTAACTAAGTAGCATATGCTTTTTTTCATTATTTTATTTTCTTTTAGAGAAGATAAGCACGTCCCAGTCAGGTTCGTCAGATTCCCTTAAAACATTTCCAATGTGATATGTGTGTTTTTTTTTCCAGCACATTTCTTCTTTTGTGTTTCGGTGTTTGTGAGTATTTGCAACTGTCACACTACTGTCATGTTCTGTGTCTGTCTCTGTCCGTGTCTTGAGTCTGTCTTGGTTTGCTCCGTGTTCCC
>JAUMHI010000054.1:4179512-4202725 GCA_032359435.1 Enteromius unitaeniatus | reverse complement strand
GGGACTCGAACCCGGGGCACCTTTTGGGTTTCTTCGGCCCTTTGGGTTCCCAGTCCAAGTCCCTATCCATTAGGCCACGACTGCCCTTGTCAGTGGGCAGTGTAAACTAGTCAGTGTATTCAGTAGGTTGCTTCAGAGGCATGAGGTTTTGCAAGTATAACATAAATCAATAATGAAACTATGCATTGACTGGATATTTACTCATAATATTTAAGTACTTTTAAAAGCAAGTACTTCTATACTTTCACTTAAGTAAAAATTTGTGTTGACAACTTATACTTGTAATGGAGTAATATTTGACTAGTAGTATCTATAATTTCACTCAAGTAATGGATTTGTGTACTTTGTCCGCCTCTGACTGTAACATTATGAAGTTACAAGAATACTTTTTTACAAAAAAGAAAAGTAAAATAGTGACTTTATTCAACAATTCATAACATCACTGTAGTGCCATTTTGTAGATGCACATACCGTACATACTTCTGTTCCAGCAATGGAAAGTAAATGGGACACTCACAAGCCTCCTGGTTTTCATCCAAAATATCTTAAATTGTGTTCTGAAGACGAAAAGCTTTTACGGTTTTAGAATAACATGGAGTTGGTTTTAAATTTGGTTTTGTTCTAGTATTTCCTTATTTGGTCATGTTCCTGTTCTTGTTTAGTTGATTAGTTAACCCTTGCCACCTGTGTTCCTCACCTGCCCTGCATTTGCCCCTGTGTACTTAAGCCCTGTGTATTCTGTCCTGTGTGTTGATCATCAATGTTATATGGATGTCTGTAACTCGCTCTGTGTCTACCTAAGTTCCATTAAAGTGAATGTTAAAACGTCTATGCTCAGTCTTTGCCTCGTGCAACTACAGATCCATGACATCATCTTAGTGTTATGGGTTTGTTTCCTTTTACTCCATCTCAATATTCCACCCAAGAGGACAAAAGTTGTTCTTTTAGAGCTCAGGAGTTTCATTTAAAGGTACTGTATGTAGGATTGACACCGAGTGGTTGAACTAGGTATTGCAGTCCAAATTTAAAATACCGGAGAGGGGTTTTTCACCCGACCCCTCCTTCTCAGACTTGACACACACTCAGGTTGCCATGATTGATGACACCAACAGGAACAAACGCACATGACAATGCATTAAAGGAAATGCACTGTATTTTCTGCCAAGCAGGCAACCTGGATGCCGAAACACTACCGACTTTGTGATTGGGAGATAGATGGAGGGTGGCGCTTCAGACAAAAACAAAACATGACAACATAAACATCAGTTGAGGGCTGCAACTGCGCTTTTTAAATGAGAATATCCAGGCTGTACTACTACTGTCGGCGATTTGAGTACTTCTAAATGACATGTTTTCTTAATGCCTTTTGAACATAACAGAGACATTTTATGATTATTACAATACATTTCTTACATACGGTACCTTTAATATAATCTTTATGTAGTTCGTTTTTTCTCTTCCTTAAGTGAAAGACAAACTTTGACATGCACGTTCAAACCTGAACACAGTTTGCTAGGTGAGAAGGAACCTCTTGTGAGTGTAACTTGTGATAAGGGTCTCAATTATCTCTACATAATCACAATAATGTATAAAAATCTCTCTTTCTCTTTTTAGTACAGATTATACACATGTGGATTCTTGTTGAACATAGAATTTGTTAACAGTGTGTCAGTGTCAAGGTGTTCTGTCAAGATGACTCAATTCCTAAAAATATCTAGAGTAAGACATTCCACACATTCCCCAAGCATTCCTCAGGGATATAATACTTATGCATTTGTAGTGCATTAAGGCAGGAATGCTGCTTTATTATTTACCACCATTCTAGACATTACAGTACAAATCTCCCACATGCCCTCAGTGAACATTTTCGTCCTGACAATTACCAACCGGAAAAAAAGCTCCCCAGCACACAAGCATATGCATCAAAATAACTTTGCAAAATCACAAGTCTCTTCTCTGATGCGCACAGTTTATTTGTCAATTGCAACCGCCCTGCTACTGTTTCCTGGATCTGAGGCGGATCTCTGACAGCTTGGAGTTGATCCCGGTACCAATCTGGCCCCTCCGTGCCAACGGGAAACAGGCCAGCATGGCATCTGCGGAGGGGGAGAGCGACATTGCGACAACAGTTGGAGGCTCATGAGTGAGATAGAGGGACAGAGAGAGCGACACAGCAGTTCTTCAGCGTTGCCAGAGCTGTCAGACCATTAAAAAGCCAAATGATGATGAATGAGAGAGATCAGCCTGTCGGAAAAAGCCCCCCTGGCTGTCATTATCCAGCTACCCCACTCTCAATCCTCATTCCACTTTTGAAGGGTTTTTCCTCTCAAATCATTCACATCCCGATGCATTCTGATTTCCAACACACCTTTGAGATACACGCTGATCATGTTGATGATTTGGTGTCAGAAATTGAAATATTGCATATGGCAATAACAGTCACAGAAAAGAGTATTTCCGTGCCTCTATCTATAGGAACGTAAAATAGGAGAAAGGATATTGAATGAATAGAGTAGGCTTATGAAAGTGGATGGGAACTGTAAATCAAAGACAGTAAAATGGATAAGAGCATCCACCTACGAGTGAAACTTCACAGCGGAGGGAGCAAGTCAAGATGAAAAGCTAAGAGAATTTGTTTATCTGTTTTGAACCAGAGTGGTGCCAAATCTAGTAGAGATATTTACTGTACATAACTCTGAGTCTGAAGAGATTCAGTGGAGCAAACTGGATGTGTTCCAAAACTTAGCAGTCTGCCTCGCTGATTACACAGGCAGCTGCCTTCAACGATCACAAAACCTCAGGAGTGATTGATTTTAAGTGCTTTACACAGGCACCAAATCCACAAGAATGACTTGACTTATCTACAATGTTTTTACTAAACTGTTATTACGTGAAATACGGTTCGCGTCATTTTAACGATTTAACGATTTTAACAATTTTTACCTTGTGTATACACTATAAACATTATAATTGTGTCCTTTATAACTTTATAATTCCATTATAATTATAATCCATAATAAAAAATTTTCTCGGTCAGTTTCTCATTCAGCCGAAGTCTGGCAAGGGAGCAACATCTCCAAGTCACTACATAGCTGAGCTGCTACAATTATATCTGCACCTGTATGATTGCTCCAACCCAGTCTCACAGCAATCTGCACATATTTTACGAGGTGGACAATTCATACAAATTCGTACGACCTCACTCATGTGATTTTTGCCAAAACATGCATGTGTTATGAGTTGCCAATTTGTACGAAAGACCTACACCTGCCCCTAAACCTACCCATCACTGGGGTTTAGACGAATTGTACGAGTGAGGTTTTGGTAGTGAGACTGTGTCGGATTGCTCATGTAGGGACTTAAAAATTCGGCGAAAGCAATTCATTCCTACAGACATTAAAACAAAGCTTCAACGACCCTGAGTTATGCAAAAAGCAAAGTAGAGAAACATCAGATTCAAGCTTTCCAAAGCCATGAAAAGAATGAAAGGAAGGGTAAAGATATAAGGTAGCAAGTACCAAATACATGCATTTGTTGTCCTTCTTTCAAAGCAAATTTAAAAGGTATACAATATTAATCTGTTTTTGTCAAACTTATGCGAGCGTCGTGTCATGTTTACGTTAATCTACACTCCGCCTCCAGCAGGGGTGTCAGAATGTTCGGAAAACAGCATACAGCCTTTTTCAAACTTTGTTTTGCCCTTTGTTTGAAGTATATTGGGGCCTGTATAACTGGTCATGTTCTGGTATTAAGCCGGTCCGAAACAGGAGCTTGTTCTTAAGGATCAGCTTAAAACAGCACCTAAGCTTCAGCATATGCTGTTTTTTTCCAACAGGGACAAACTATTAACAAAACCAGCTTTGAAGTGTTTGAAAAAAATAAAAGAAAATAAAAATAAGCCATCCATAAGCCAGGTTTTTCTTTTATTATTATTTTAAAGGTGGGACATTCATTCATATAGCCACAATGTCAAACATTTCATTGCAGTTTCAACCAGAGGCCTGTCTCTTATACGTATCAGCTCTGGCCTCCAGGCAAGAGTGCTCTGCACAGTAAACACCTGAGCCTAGATGTACCCCCACTTGATGAATTTAATAAATAATACAACACTACAAAACAGAATTGTTCGAGTGACAAAGCATGGGAAAAGTACCCATGGAAAGGGACCCAATAAAGGAAGAAATGAAAGAAAGCAGAAACAAAACATTTGGAAAAGGTCAGGATCAGATAAGCGCAGTATAAAAGATACCAGCGACGGAAAGCCTGAATGCGAGACAGATGTTGGAAACCCACAGGAAGTCATGGTGATGCAGGTCCAACTGTGAGTGAGAGCTGCTTCTCCTGTGGAGACATCGATCCACATATTGACCGAATCCCCTCACACCTTCCTTTATCTTACTACAGCTCAGCAAGGCTCCCAGAGGAAGAGTGACTGGTGAAAGGACAAAGAGCATACGACGGGAAGAACAGCTCTCTAGTTATTCATCACCTATCACAGGAGAACACAGCTGATTCAGTTGACATTTAGCCTTTGACTCTACAAATAGATGAAACCCGCTGTAAAAGATTCATTTTCAGATAGCTACTGTAGGTGAACAAATACAACGTTTGCGGCTAGAATTTGAGTAGCATTATACAAGATCTTTGTGCAGGTTTTCAGTAGGATAAACCAAACAAAAATGGCAATTCTATTGGCTCTTTCACATGATTCACATCAGGGCTTTTGCACATGAAAAGCGTTGTGGGTAGTATCATGAATGGGTTTCTGAGTTTACAAGTAGGTAGTAAGCTGGGACGCACACCGTAAAAACTGTGTTAGCTGATGAAACGTTACTGTCTCTGGATGCTGTACCCAGATTTTAAATTGTTGAGAAGGTAAAGCTCATTGCTCATCATCAACATGATTCATCTGAAAAGGACTTATAAGTGCACAGTTCAGTTTCTATCATTCTGAGCAGAGTCTGAAGAATCTCATGTGAGCTTTTGTCCTGTAGTAGCTATAATTGTGTAGTGCACAAAGAGTGCATCTAGATCAGGGGTCTCAAGCTTAGTTCCTGGAGGGCCAGAGCCCTGCAGAGTTTCGATGCGACCCTAGTTTTTCGATGCGACCCTAGACTTGATCGAGCTAATAAAGTCCTTTAGGTTTATTTGAAAGCTACATGTGTTTTGGAACTAAACTCTGCAGGGTTGTGTCCTTTCAGGAACTGAGTTTGACACCCTTGATCTAGATCAGGGGTTCCCAAACACATTCCTGGAGCCTCCCCAACACTGCACATTTCACATATCTCTTTTGTCTGACACACCCATTTTAGGTCTTGGAGTTGCTACTTATGAGTAGATGAGTTAAATCAGCAGTGATTGATAAAAGAGACATGCAAAATGTGAACTGTTGGGGAGGGTCCAGGAACGTGTTTGGGAACCCCTTATGTAGATCAAACACATTTCCGTCTCTTTCTCTATAGATCTTGTGATACTGCTTTTCCACTAGGGCCGGTTACAGAGCCAATGCCCGTCTGCGCTTTTCCACATAAAAACCCTGGAACTGTGCCCAAATATTTGTTCCCAAACAGCCCCCAAACTTCTGAGCTGGTCATGACGTTGCTGGGCAGAACTCCCATTACTTCTGGATTCTGTCATTGGTCCAAGTCATAACTCTCAGAACTTTCCGGTTCAGGAGCCCATGAGGGTTTGGCGTTGATAGTGTTGACATATAAACACATAATTTAGATAGGGTACAATGTCACATTTTATCATATAGGAATTAAGATATGGCGTGAAGGCAGCTATTGTACACATCATATTAATACTACACACATTCATAGTATGTAGAACATAATTTTTAATGGTCACAAAGTTATTAATTAATTTTTGGGAATTTTGGGTGCAGTGCAGACCTTGATTTTTGACGTTGTAATTGTAGAGACTAAAGAACCCCGCTGCCGAAGTATACCACAAGTTGAGAAGAAGTGTAGTGTTTTTAGGTTTGTCAACCATGAAAAATAACTGATAGGGAAATTACAGGTTCCTCTTTGGTCACTTTACCAACTTAGCAACTGTCATTGAGATGAACTGGAAAGCTCCTGGGTATTTTTATTTTCTCTATGGGCATTATATACTTCCTAGGCAGAAAATTTCACCCAGCAGATTCCCACTTACGTCTATTTGAGGTCACTTAAATTCCTTTCTATAATTCCTAACATTACTTATATGACCTTGAGCGATTGATTTTCTGCATCCTTCTTTCTTGTCACTACCTGAACCTGAAATATAAGGAACTGTAGATCAATCAATCAATTCCTTTTATTATATAATAATAATTAATTAATAATTAATATAGCGCTTTTAACAGTACAGATTGTGGCAAGGCACGAAACATTATCAAATAGAAGAACAGGGTGATGGAAATGTATAATGATGAGATGAAACTATTTATTTATTAAATGCAGAAAGGGTCTCTGTAATCAAGATGCCAACAATCAACTAAACAAGACCCCATCCATGAGAGAATGGGGAAAAAACCTTGGGAGAACAAGGCTTGGTTGGGGCCAGTTCTCCTCTAGCTGGACGCCCAGCACCTAATTTCCAGTTCAATGGCAAGATTTTAGTGAAAAACCTACAATTCCTACAGTGTACAGTATGCTTGGTTGCCACCCATCAGTGCGATCCAGTGATTTGAGATCATTCAAAATAAAAATCTTACCATTTGTTCCTCAAGTCAGGTGAGAGTAGAAGCTTCTCCTAGATCATCTCATGTGGTCTCATTGAAGGACGGGGCCAATGTGAAAGTGCCATTACATTCTAAGTGAATCTTGATTAAAGGTCTTCCAGCACTTGTTAATGTGTATGTGGTGTGTAGTAGTGGTTCAATCCCTGCAACGAGTGAGCCATGAGCCATCACCATTGTGCCCTTGAGAAAGGCACTTAACCCCAGGTTGCCCCAGGGGAATTGTCCCTGTAATAAGTTCATGTGCTGTTCTATGGTGACATTGCGTGAAAGTGACGGAAAACAAATTCTGCGGGCTCTAGCCATGAAGCAATAAATAAAGATTCTAATCTGTTTTATGTAGTAGTGTCACAGTGAGAACTGGAGCTAAACAAGCTGCCGGCACTTGTGAGAAATCACAAGTTAAGCAGGTACAAAAGAGAGCAATAAAGCAAAAAAAAAAACCCTCTAAAAATCCAAGTTTCAAAACATGCACTTAAATGTTTCCGGCATTTTTTATGTCATATTCTTTCTTTAACGGAACTATGTAATTTTAAAATGATTTGACATTTGACAATGCAAAACTACATCCTGGCCAGCAGTCCTCATTGTGCAAATTTGTTACCTTTTAAGTTGACAGACAGAGAAAATGACAGCTCTGAGAAGGGTGCTTTGTTCCCAACAAAGTCAACATTTAGAAGAAAATGCCTCATATTTAAAAAAGGACTAGTTAACACAGGAAGCTGGAAAAATACTGCTTTCAGTTTGCTCTTGGAAGTTTCCTGGGATGCTGCCAGTTCAGAAATTGATGGTAATTAATGCTATATTAATTTTCTGTGCCAAAATTTATGAGTAACATAGTTTTGTTGAGCAAAATTTAGTAATCTCAGAAATTAGTTGTATGTCCTAACAAGCAAATTTAATTTGTATGCTAACCTTTATAAATACAATTAATACAACATGACATCATATATACGACAAGCTGAAAAGATGCATGACTGTATGAATAGGCATAGAACCTCTAAAATGCAACTGTTATCTCACATGGGACTTAAATGTTTACCTGATGAACACACGATCAAATTAACTTCTATTGTTCTTTAAGTTATCGTTTTTTTTCTTTAAAGCAATCAGCTATTCCAAGAAAAATAAACATCTAAAAAGGAGTCTGTCCCTTGGGGGAAAAAGGCAAAATATTATAATCTGTCATCTAGCTCATTAATATGCAAATTGAATCCTGTTTAGTCAGTCGTTTTACCATGCGAGTTAGGTTGTTATATGCCACATCATATTTGTCGAGATGTAGAAAACATAACATTGATGCCTTTTCAATTTGAATATTAATGAGGTTTAAATCATTTGCTGCTCTTCCAGATTTAACAGGTTCTTGCATTTATCAAAGTGTACACAACAAACATCTCCTTAAGAAAGATCTTCAAACAGGGCAAGCAATTCAGGGACAGACTAAATCCTATTTGGAAGCGTTAAATGCCTCTGTCTGACGGAATAATACATTGACAGTGCAAATCAAAATATGCGCTGAACTGTAGAGTAAAAAGTCAAGTAAATGAAAACCCACTCTTAGAAGTTCAACAAATACAGAATGTTACAATATGAGAAACCGCAAATGGTCAATACAAAAATTCTACATTTTCATAAGAAACCCATATATCATATATGTCAACATTTTTAAGCAATTAAATATTCTGAGCAACTTGTGATGGCATAAGACTACTGGCTTTATACTGTAATGTTACATAAATTGTATATGTCTCAATAGTAATGCTATAAGATAACATGAAATGGTAACACTTTATTTTAAGGTAAAATAAATACAATAATACATAAAAGTAATTACCTAATTAGGTACTTAGTAGTAGCCATTGTACATACATGAAATAAAATATACTTATGTAACTAAGTTATGGAACAGCCTGTAATTACAGTTTTTGTGTAGATGTAACAGGCAGCTACTGTTACACTCATGTTACAGACCGAGTCTGTTACATTGTCAATTACTGTCACACGGTCACAGCCTACTGATCCCAGCTCAGCCATCTTCACTCTCTCCTGTGACCTAATTAGTAATTGATCGCACCTGTGCACAATCAAAGACCTGGCATAAAAGCTGTGTACACTAGAGAGAAGACGGCTGAGCTCAAGGTAACAATACTGTGCTTGTGGTAACTACCTGCCTTTCTTACGTTATGCTTTTCATGTGGAATCTTGATCTTATGTCTACTAAGGATTTAAAGTTTTGTTAATGTTGTCAAGTTTAGCACTTACCTGCACTGAGCACCTTTTATGGATGATCTTCTGGTCCTGGAAGACGGAGTACTACAAATAGCTGAAAGCTGTTCCTCTTACCTCAAACCTTACCTGAGGAAGTCATTTGGGAAAGGAAAGCGATCTGACGATCGCCAACGCATGGTGAGATATCTCTATGCTCTTACCTGTTGACACTCACCTTATCTACTCACCTGTTTCCTCAGAGCACCAAGTATACGCCACGATCGAGTCTTCACTCTCAAAGCTGCTGGAACAGAAGTGCAGAGACTGTTTTATGTTAAAGCGATCCATGGAGGATCAGGAGATCTCTCTCACTTTAAGTTGAACTCTATCATTTACCCTACTGAAACTTCGAAATCCTTTTGTTTAAATAAATACCCAATCTTTCCCTTCTGTTGTCTCTACTCCTCCATGTCTTACAATTACATTGTACACATTTGTAGCAATCTTTTGGTTACATAAGTAGCTGTGTAACAGACTCAGTCTGTAACAAATGTGTAACAGTACCAGCCTATTACACTGACATAACTACAAATTGTTAGTACAAACTGTTCCATAACTTATTAACATGGTATATTTTGATTTATGTAGTACTACTAGGGTAGTGCATGGAAATTTTCTTCATAATTCAGTTTTTAGTTAAAAAAGATGAACTACAAGTTTGTTTGTTTTTTCTTCCGACTTTTAAGACTTAACTTATTTAAACAATTATGTACCGGTTTAAGGTGAGGTATGGTGAAGAAAAAACAAATACAAAACAGGATTATTTCCAGGTCAGTCTTGCCTAGTGATAGAAAACGTCCTTGAGGGAACGAGATGCTGGGAGGGATGTTGGAAGTATGGAACCATGGTTATATTCATAACCTAGAGACGTCCTTTTTCAAGCTGCGTCATGACGCTTTGGGAACGAGATACCCATGCTGCCAGAGTTCGAAGTCCCTGCCCTGTGTCTATGTCTCAACATACACCACTAGGACAAGAAGACTGATGACCCTGGAGTCATACCAACGTCTAGGCCGTAGAACCGGATGAAGGTAGAGGGGGGGGGACCAACTCGCAATGTTGCAGATGTCTGAAACTGGGACACCTGCAAATTAGGCCTTTGAGGCCACTTGTGGAGTGAGCTCTGATTCCCATCGACCAGGGGAGATCCAATCGACAATCCACCGACTGATGGTCTGCTTAGTAGCAGGCTGAACTCTCCTAGATGGACCCCACAGGAGGATCTGGCATGCCAGTTTGTACAGTGGCCGAGAACACAGACTCCCCTGATGGTTGATATAAGAGACCACCGATATGTTGTTGGTGCGCACTAACACATGATGATCTCTCAGGTCTAAGAGAAAGTGTTTCAGTGCTCGATACACTGCCAGCATCTCCAGGCAGTTGATGTGCCACAGGAGATGGTGAACACTCCACATCAAGCTCCCCAACCGGTGAGAGATGCATCCGTTGCTAATGCTAACTGACGACTCGGAGCTCCCAGCACCAGGGACTGATTCAAGAACCATGGTTTCTTCCACATATATAGGGCATGCACACATCATCAGGAGACCCTGATCATGTGAAGAGGATTTCCCCTCGGGGAATATCCCCTGGTCCTGAGCCACCTCTGTAGGGGTCTCATGTACAGCAGGCCAAATGGCATCACGTTGGACGCAGCTGCCAGCAGACCCAGCAGTCTCTGAAACTGCTTGACCGTGAGTGATCAGCTTTCATTCACACTCCTGACTGACTTCAGAATTGATTCTACTTGGGCAGGAGACATTCGTGTCTGCATCGTGATAGAATTCCATCCCACGCCTAAATAAGTGGTCCTCTGTACCTCAGAGGTGACATGTGGCTCAGTCCCAATGTGTTGTGTACTGAGCACAACGTTGAGGGCACTGAGGAGAGACTGGCACTGTGTACTGCGGTGAATGCTGCTATACACTGGAGGGGTCTGCCCTCAGGAGTCCTGAGCCCCAGTCTGTCAGGACTTCTTTTGCTGGGACCTCTTAGAAACAATGACATTCCTCACATCTGTCTTGGATCTCGAAATCCCAGCTGCAGAGCATCACTTCAAGCTCTGCTCTTGAGCCTCCCTATATGAGGAACTAGTACTCGTGACCTAGAAAGCGATGTCTTGTTTCTTTGCCTCCTGAAACCTGTCGACGACTGAGTTGACAGCGTCACCGAACAGACCAGAAGGCGATAGCAGGGCGTCCAGAATGCCTCTCCACAGCCACCATCGCAGCCACAGATTTTCCAATTGTGTGAGCTGTTTCATTATTGGCAGAGAGAAACAAGTCAGCGGCCATCCTGAGCTCAACGATGTTATCTACCTCTCGGGTAGCGGCTTCATGGGCAAGGTCGGAACCTTGAAGGACGATGCCACATCAGAGGACAGATAGCTCACAAGCTTCTGTGCTTCTCGCTGGCGGCTCCGATGTGGCTGTGTTACCGATTTGTCGAGATTACTCTTGCGTGGCTTGGCTAGTTTCTCCACCAGCCAATCAATATTTGATTTAGCTACTGCGCGAATAAACACCTCCAACAGCTCCTCATATTTTAATGACTGGGGTGGCTCATCGACACTCTCAGCGTTGAGCCCACTTCTTGAGAAGAAGCAGCCGCTTTTTTTACATCAGTGCCCATACTCGCCCGTCTCCATTTCCTCATTTTCTGTTCTGCCTCGGCAGACGCAGGTCCTGAGCCGCGAGACTCGCGCTTGAAATACCCCTCATCGAAGAAGGATTTACAAGAGTGGAACATTCGCAGCGGCATATGCTCACAATGAGAGCAATCTGATCTCTCTGCTCCCTGGCAAAACACGCATAGCTTGTGTGAATCCCAAGCCATGATGAAACGAGGACAAAGGGAAGCACACCGCTTGAAAAAACAAGATTTGCCACTCTCACCCTTATCTGCAGCCTTGCTCATGTGCAATGAGACACAGAGAGTATAATCTGAATGACAGAACGCTGACGCCGGCTTTGCCGCACATGCCTTTATGTCTCCTGGTCTCTGACGTCACCTGCCTATGACGTTGCGCCCTTCCATTGGACAGATTCTACAGCAGATTCAGAGTGTGGTCAAACTGGGGTGTTTCCTAAGCTTCATGACATAGTTCAAAGTTCCTGAAAAGGAACAGAGAAAACACAGAAAAACAAACAAACAAAAAAAAAACAGGCAGACTGATTCGTTTTGAACATGCACAATCCATTAACATATCATATTAATTAACAGTCAACAAGTAATCTGTCATTGATCTGGTGAAATGATATTCAATTTAATACAGTAGTAGTAGTAATAATAAAAATAAATCCATGCTTCGTCATTAGCTCATTTTCTATCTATCCGACATTCTGCCTGCAAAATAAAAATAATTAAACAAATAGTGTTAATTTTTCGATAGAAGTGGCATTCTTCTCACTGACATTCGTAAAAAAATTAATGAACAATTGTTTACCTGACATTATATGCACATAAAACTGAACTCAGAAATAACCTGGGGTCCGTTCTTCATACATCGCTAACTACATCCAAGATCAAATGACACATCCAAAATCAAATCATCGTTCTAACTATGAGCTCGCTATTCTCTTCAAAGGCCCTTTCTTGCAAGATAGACATGGAGAATTACTTTAATCTAATTTCTGAATAAGCTAAAAGGAAAGCTATGAAATCTGTGGGTATTTGCTCTGTACTTAAACTTTTTGTGTAAGCTATCCTTTAAAAAAAAATAGTCCTCTTTACTCTTTTTTTACCCCTCCCTTTTCTTTCTTTAAAGAGTATTTTGTTTTATTGTTATTGTCTGTTCAAATAACATTTTTTTTATTAAATCTGTATGTTTTTTAATTTAGCAATCAAAAAAAGAAAAACTTTCTTGCAAGATACTTCCCGTATGGAAATCGTCTCTTCTCGTATGGTCGGGGCTCGTAGTGTGTGTGAGGTATTACGAGAAGATCAGAGTGCCTTACGAGCACTTCCCGACCTCACGATCATTTTTAAACACGTCGAAAAACTTTGAAAGCGTGACGTGTGTGCTGTTGAACAAGCCGATTTGTTGATGACCAATCAGAAGCTAAACAAGAAAACCAATACAATAATACCTAAACTATTCAACATTTTAACATGTATAAAAACAATGTAAAAACTATTTGCAGAAACGTGCATGACACGCTATGGTTGTGTAATTTACAATATCTTATAAGTCCATGCAGTTCTCTGCCCTTTTCGTTTCTTTTTTGCTGCCACAAAGAAAGGGATCTCTTCCTCAGAGTCTATGTTTTAGGCGCGGAACTTCTTGAATGTGATTGTCTCGGAAATCGTCAGGTTTTAAAATCGTGCCGTGTATCACTGCGTCTGTAAACAAAGGTCATACGGTCTTCTGGCTGTCCGAATTTACACCGTGTACGACCCTAGCGAAGTACGAAGAACAAACCACTGAATATCTTCATTAGGATTTCGCTGACACTGCCGCAACAACCCACGTGCAGTTCCCTTCACCACAATAACTTCCTCTGACGTTTATCCAACCAGGAAATGTAGTTTTTCATCTCTCACGTCTTAACACAGTTGCATATAAGTCTCAGTTCAATTTTAACCATTTATGTTGTAGCTGCATTATTACATTCAGATAAAGTCAGAAAGCCATCTCCTACGCTATTATTTTTTTCAATTTCTCTCTAAGCTGATGAAGAGTAGGCGCTGCTGAACTCAATTTCCCATGATCCTGTGTGGGTTATCCTCTGTTAGCGCACGAGACATGTCAACAAACACCAAAGTCGCACTGGAGTGAACCCGGGCCGCGGAAGATTTCACAGTATGATCGGTAAGCAGTTATTTATCAGCGACTTCTTAAGGCTCTCCGTAAACTATACCACCCATGTGTCCTTTTCCCGTTGACACTTTTCCCGGTGATGTAGCGTCATTAGACATTGTCTACCTTTACATTACAGCTGACAGCGACCAGCATTAAAACGTTATTGTGAAGCAGAACCATATGAAATACAGCAAAATACATCTCAGTGAACAGCTGTAAACAAAAACAGAGCTCCAGGTTAAGAAAGCTATACACGAATTCAATTAAATGTAAATAGTGTGCAACCTTTCACTCGTAGGTTTAATAATAATGGTAATAATATTAATAATAACAATGAGGATCCTTGTCAGACTCCTTTATTCAGGTGGGTTTATATTTAAAATGAAAGAATAAAGGGTAACAATAATAATAATAATAATAATAATTGTGATGAAAATACTGTGAATAATTAATGAAATATAAATGTATTTAATCACATTAAAAATGCCCCAGAAAAGACAACTGTCTGATGACATTTTATTTACAAAGTTTTTTAATAAAAACCTAATAATAACAAAATGATAATAATTTAGTAGTCACATAATGATGATTTAAGTTATGATATGAAGACATGAAATTGCTCATATGAATACAGTAATACTCATTTTATCATATTTTTGCTGCATCTTTAGATAAAAGACCATCTGATTTTTTGCTAGATGTGGTTGTTTTTCATTAATGCTTTTATATTTCACTTAGTATTTTATCAATACTATTTAACGCTATATTAATCAAAATCATTTTGTAATAATAAATAATTGTATTGGAGGATTGTACCATAGTTTCTGGCAAAACCTTCTCCGAACTTTCAGCAGATACTTTCCCAAAGAAAATTGTTTCATCCTTTTTTTTTTTTTTTTAATGGTGTCTAGCGTATTTTTCTGACCTGTCATATTCCACTTTCTCATGCCTGCCTAGATTATCTGTGAAAAATGATATCAATGTTGAATCTAAAATAAATCGTTAGAGCTTCTTAGCCTGACTGTGCCTTTGGACTGCTGGGCTCTGAAGAAGACGTATTGATTGTGTCTTTTTGAGTGTCTCCGGCGCGTCAGAACGGGGCTCGCTGATCCCCGCGAGACAGGGATTTGGTTGGAGTTGACTGGCGCTTGTCTGGCAGAATGAGTATGAATCAAGCAGCACGCTTTCACCCTCAGGCACAGCATCCCCTGCTATTGGAACAATATCTGTGCCAATAGTCATGTCACGTAAGCTTGTTTTTATATTGACTGAGCTGTGAGGAGAACTGACTGTTGTCTCACCAGGCTAGAGCATTCTTGCATGAATGAATCTGGATAGGTTTTCCTTTATTTTGAAAAGATATAAAACGGCTTGAATTGGATGCAGCGAGGTTACATTGAGCATTGAGAGCGAGATGTAATTTCTAACGTTCAAATCTTGCATTTTATAGCCATTCTCATATTCACAATACCGCCAAGAACATTTGCAACCTGGGTCATGCTTTTCTCATTCAAGTGGTAGGGTGCTCAAAAACTCAACAGGTATAGTTCATGTCAAGTCACTTTTATTTCTATAGCGCTTTTAACAATACAGATTGTAGCAAAACACTGAACAGTATCAAGTAGGAGAACAGAGTAATGGTAAAGTATAATTCAAGAATTTAAACTATGTATTTATTAAATTCAGAGATGGTCTCTGTAGTCAAGACGACGATAATCACTAGAAATCAGGTGTCCCCACTCTTCGTTATTTCATGTGTCGACCATGAAGTTAATAACATCCAAAAAAATTAATATTTGTTACCACTTATTGGCTTCTGTGCCATGTACCATATGTCTGATTCAAAAGCCTGAAAACAGGCCAAAATATTTTGTTGCTGTTTATAGTGTTATTTGTATATGATTATAGTGTTTATTCATATTTTAAATTTGACATTTTTATGATTATTAATATTCATTTTAGTTTTACGTTTTAGTAACATTTTGTGCCTCATAATTTCCAGTGTTGGGGAAAGTTACTTTTAAAAGTAATGTGTTACAATATTGCGTTACTCCCTAAAAAAAGGACGTTTACGTTACTTTTTATGGAAAGTAATGCGTTACGGTACTTTTGCTTTAATTTCACGTTACTTTTTAAATATGAGCAGAGCTTGAGTGTTTGTTTTTAATATTTTCTATTTTCTAGTTTTGTTTTTTCTATTTATAGCAAATGTAAAAGCACAGCAAACATTGTCACAAATAAACCTCAGGATGAAGAAAAAGTAAATTCACATCTGTAAAGTAGAATACAGGAGAAAGTTCAGTACTCTTCAGCAATAAAAAACAATGAAGCACAATAGTCATTTTTGCTTATGATTATGGTTGAACTGGATCATCAAAGGTCAGCAGCAAAGACATTGATTAATACAATGGGGTTAGATACATTTATGTAATTTAAGTATTGCAGGTTTGCATCGTATTCGGAGTTTATTTTAATTCATTTTGATGAATACTGAGTTTTTTGAGCGTGAGATAAATGAACATTCAAATTTAGTCTATAGATCTACACTGTATTCACACACCGCACACAATTCCTCTGTATTTCTGATTTCTCCCAACATGGGGTCAGGAGACTCGTCAGTCAATAAATAAGAAAACTTTTTAGTAACTCAGTTATATTACTCTAAAATTAAAAAGTAATACGTTACTTTACTAGTTACTTGAAAAAAGTAATATTATTATGTAACTCACTTTACTTGTAATGCGTTACCCCCAACACTGCTAATTTCTATTTTTCTGACATTTTATTTATTTATGTCTATTTTGTTTTATTTTTTTACTTGTAGTGTGTAAATGTCAACTTCTTTTTTTTCATTTAGATGCTAAAGCAACATTTTAATTTTAAATCAAAATTTTATTTTAATTAACGAAAATGATTTTTAACCGTTTTAGTGAACAATTTTAATATTTCTCCTTGTCTTCCACCATAGCTCTAAAGTCTCATATGCAGTGAAGCATATTCAAACTTTTGTTACTTAAGTCACGTGACACATGAAAACTGATGGCATATTTGTTAATGACTTTTGAGGTTCCTTGGCTGTGCAAATGTGTTTATATGTCATATCACATATTTTTGGCTCTTGACAGCATAAATCACCATCTCTTATTTTGTGGTTCACAGAATAGTGTAAATATGGATGAAAAAAAAAAGTCATACAAAGTCTCTGATGAAGTACAGTTTTGGCTTTTAAAATGGCACAGATTTTTTTAAAACGGAATATTTTGGGATAACATTTATTCAAAATATATTTTTATGGTAAAACATAAGATATTAAAAATGGATTGAAATTACACTGTATCATTTTTATGACCAATTTTTTTCAATACAAAATTCACTCTTAAATGTCAACCTCCCATATGTGAAAATAAAGTGGCTGTCTTGGTCCTGAGCTGTCAGACAGCTTTGTGTAAGAATAATTTGTGCTTGCTCAGGATTCAGAAGTCCCTGAAGTGAAGCAGTGACTTGTGTCAGAGCAGAGTCTTCTGTCAGGTCCTCTTCTGCTGTCCCTGAGAACAGAACAGGTTTAACACGAAGTTAAAGGAATCACATTGTCTGTGCTCTTCTTCAAAATTCACCCATATTTGAGACATTTCCCCAGTAGCTACGTATCTTTTTTTTTTTAAAAACTTGCACAGTTATAACACTTCATTCTACAGATATATATTTGTTTTTGTCCAGTCTTGTCTTTCTGCTGTCCTCATGACGTCACTGTTGGAGGCTGAGAGACACTTTTCTGGCCTGATTTGTCACAGCATCCTATGCTGTGGTAGAACGCTGTATTGCTGTTTTTCTCCATATAGATGAAAGAACAGCTTTCATGTCTGAAATCTTTCATGTTTGTTTGTCACTCTGACAAAATAGAAAATATGAAATGAAAACTAGGCTTTAACATTTTCTAAAGAAACATGAGCAGCAGCTTGACCATTCAGAACTCAACTGCCACAAAGCTGGAGCTATCATGAGCTGATGAAGTGTTGGACTGTAGGTGGTTACTTGGGTGTTGTTCCTGGCTGAAATCAGAAGTCTTTGGATTGCTAATAACAATGTTAAACAATGTTATGTTAACTGTTTTGGTCCTACTTGATAATAAGTGTCCCTAATACCTGTGTTCTTCCATAGTAACTAGATGTGTATGTAGTACGTAACCACAGTGTAAGTACACACCGGTACATAGTATCTACAGCTGTAATATTCCTGTAACTACACACATGTAACAACCCTCAGAATGGTGTGTGCAAATACAAATGTGTAACAGGACATTTTTCTTTCCATCAAATTAGTGATCAAAAAGACTAATTAATTGAAATCATGGCATCTAGCTTGATTTCTTACTTAACTTACTGTAGCAGCAATTATAGCAGCAACTTTGTTAACTTTGTGTTCTTCTCTGTTGTGTGTGTGTGTTTGTCTACTGCTGTTTCCATCACAATAAAAGTCACGCTGGCACAGAGATGGTGTGGTAATGAGGTCCAGGTGTGTGTGATCAGAAGTCCGGTGAGGCAGAACGAGTGGGCGGTGCTGTAGGTGATGCAGATGATTAGGGGTGGGCGATATACCGGTAGACACGATTAACCCGTAGAAATTTGTCAACCGATAGACCGGTTGAGATCACGTGACGTTGCACGTAACCACGCAATTAACATTAACTTCGACATTAGATGAAGCAGTGTTGCCAACTTATCGACTTTTCCAAAACAGCGACAAGTGACAAATCTAGCAACTTCTTGTACAAACCTCAGCGAGTCTCTGGTAGGGCTGCACACGCGTGAGCTCTTGCTTTCCCAGCGCACGCGCACGTTGGGTTATAGGTTGGTTTAATTGGTTTGGGTATAGGAAAAGTGATACAAATGAGATGAACGGGAGTTTTAGCAAGCGGTGGAAACTGTTATACTACCTGTCAGGCACTAAAACACATTAACCTTACAATGCATTATAGTAAACAGAATGCTTATTTGCTTAAAGTATTGCTGCAATTCAGTTTAAATATAATAGCATTATATGAAACAGGTTTTTTGTGTTGAAATTTTTATTTGTGCGTTTTCAGAAACAAATTGCTATATTGTGATATATATCGTTATCGAGGTAAAAAATTGCTTCTACCGTGATCGAAGATTTTGGTTATATCACCCACCCCTACAGATGACCGGGAGTCTGAGAGCTCTTAAAGTGCATTAGATAGAATAATTTAAACCTTCATTTGTCTTAAAAAATATTGCAATGATGAGGACATATGGTATCATGAGATTTTTATATTGTTGCTTCCATAGTATTAGTAATACTATCATTGCATTAAGTACTATATTTCTGTCACAGTCTTTCGTATGTGTTTAGTAAATGAAGCCATTCATTCACACAGAGACATGCAGGATGCATATTTTTTGCAGCTTAATATTCATAGACACTAGTCTGTATCACATTTTGATTTATGTGCACTGATATACTTTTGTTTTAATCATTCCAAAATTTGGCAAATCTTCCGTTGTGGTAGTAAATGGTATTTTATACCATAACATAACTACATCTTTGTTACCCCACTTCTGAGTTTTGTTTAGGTGGCTAAGTAGAATCATTTTTATGCTAAACAGAAAATTTCATCTAATATAGATAAGCATAATAATGTCGCTTTTACAGCCTTGTTGTGTTTAAAACCGAACTTTACAACTTGTAGATTTTTAATAAAGCTCATAAAAGAATTGCTGGGAATAGTTGAAGTCATGCAACAACGTTGCGGATTGTTTATAGCCTATGTTTATAGCTTATTTTCAGCTTTAATCCTAAAGGCCAATGAAAAAAAACCAATTAGCTTTTTGTCAATGAAAGCATGGAGATGCTAACTTCCTTGGTTGACTTCATCTCTGCAAATATGAGAATTAGTAAAGCTTTATTTATTGATGTTTATTTAGGGATTAATTTGACTGAACGATGGCCGTTTATTAAATTCAGACGACTAATATGCATACTGTCAGTCATTTTTTCTAATTTCTGCTGTCAGGTCAAAAGCCTTTTTAAATATTTTGTGATGAAGGTGTGGGCTGCTCTCCTACTCTTCTTTGATATTTACAGGCTGTAATGGAGACCACCTTTTTTATTCATATCTGTGCGATATTCTATAAAATATTTCTTTGTGCATTTTAAAGATGGGATAATACTGGTATGGTACTTCTCATAGCAGTCATATTTCATTGTATGGAAAAGCCATTTCAGTTTTGTAGTACCTTTCCCACAGCAGATCTTATCAGAAGAAATCAGCCCAACCCTGAGCAGAAAAGTAGTAAATGTCAGATTAGGGTGGCCCAAAACAAGGGGCTTTTTATGTTAGGCTCTGCGCTAATGTTTTTTCCTGTGCTGTCCTCTGGTGGAGACGGATAGAGCCAGATTGACAGTGGATATCTGCCCAAAGTGGAAGTGATCAGGGGGTCAGGAAGGTCTGCTTATAAACTCAGTCAGAGAGAGAGAGAGAAATTTAGTGTCAAGGGGGAAAGGATAGAGAAAACGAGAGAGAGCGAGAGCAGCGTGTTGGTCCTCTCTCGGGACGGCAGTGCAAGGGGACAGGATTATTTACTCGCTGTGTTTGGAGTCCAAGGAGAGAATAAATTGCTATTGATTTTTGCAGCTAAGTGTCTTTCCTGCCTCCAGACTGACTGTGGGCAAAGAATAATTTGCTTTAATATGTATCCACATTCATCTTACCTCTTTTTCTCCATGTCCAAAGCGGAAAGTATCTTTGACGCAGCGTTTTTGACATATTTGCGCTGTCAGCATTCAGACTCAGTGTGTGGGGAGGATAAAAAAGTAGCTTGAAAGGATTCTGGATGTCCAGTGGACGAATGCTGCGGGCGGGAAATCATACACATTACATTACACTCGGATCTGTTGAGACTGGTGCTCATAACTGAATTAGAATTTTAAATGTTAAAGTAGGCTTATATTAGCAAGGCTATTTTAGGAAGTGAGCAGTGGAGTCCAGCTGCTTGCGTCTCTATTTGCATGCTTTTATGTTATGCAATCTTTCAACGGAGAGTTGAAAGTACATGCATTTGAATATGTAGGAAGATATTACCGTGCCAGTAGAACAGTGGTGATACAGTTTGTTTAGTTATACAGCACATATGCATGTGTATTGATGATGTATTAAATCGATCTAAAGTGACATTAAAAACATCCTTGAGCAGAAAACCAGCGCATGATTTCCGAAGGATAATGTGACACTGAAGACTGAAAAATGGTGCTGAATATTCAGCTTTGCATTAGGGATGAATAAAATGATAATGAACTCTGATAGTACTTTTTTATTCAAATATTTAAAAAATGTAAAAAATATATATATTTACAAGCAGACCTTTTTGCTGATTAACATTTTTTTTTTCTTCATTAAAGTTGAATATTTGCAGTTCTAAAGAATAAAATGGAAATTTCCTTTATTCTAAAGTAATGTAAATGAATAATAAAATATTTTATATGAATGTGCATTTGTTTGAGCAATGGCATTCAAAGACATTCAAATATATATACAAAAATTTGAATCTGTAATATATGTAATCGAGTGTATTCCATTAAGCATTAAGCATCTGTACGCTGGCTAATCAGTTGTTGAATTAAGGAATCTGGTGAATTTTAATGATGTTATTTGCCTGGACGTTTCTGTAAAGTTTCAGAGCATCTGCATGACCCAAGTTAAATGAAGAGAAAGTTCCACTTGTCATAAAGCATAACTTGTCTATAAGGTTAGCTAGTTTTTATTTTAAGGCGGTTATCTGAAGTAATTATGGTGTTATTTTTAAGTTTATTTGTAAGTGTCAGATGTGCAAATGCTTGCTTGGTGGAGCTCTGTAATATATTCTGAACGTTTTTAGATCACACAGCTTTGGCCTGTTGCGCTCATAATCACTAGTCCCACTGCTTTAATTAGAAGCCTCAAGTAATCAGGCTGGACTTAACACAAAATGATCACTGCACTAATTAGCAACAGTTGCTAATGCAGAATCTAAGCATTTATATCAATGCCACAGACCTCCTAGACACATTCTGTTTCAATTCACATTTAGTATTAGCATCTAGCTTAATCCATAACCATAAAATTCATTCACTATTCGTTTTTAAAAACTACTATGGCAGCAGCTGTCCCAAGACGATGGTCACAAGCTCCTCGATTGTGCAAGGTGCTGTTGGCAGTATTAGCTGTGATTAGCCAGCGTGTGTGAGCTCTGAAAACCCGTTGATATCAAAGAATGTAATTGTCATGCGAGGTTTTGGGTTAAAGGTTAAAATCCAAGAGTGACAGACAATCTTCATTTTCAAACATGAGCTATTTCTCTCTGGAGCTGAACTCTTAATATTCCTTTCATAGAAAGTCGGTTCATTTCCCGCCGAACATGGAAATGACTAATTTTCCATTTACATCTTTCAACGTTTCAGAGCTTTTTATAACCCGGTGACCTTTAAAGAGAACAAATTTGAGATTTAAGGCCAGACTATTTACTGCTTTTCAGGCTGCCAAGAGGGAATTCAAATAGCGTATTTTAATCACATATTAACATTCAGTAGCTCTTTTAGCGCTTTATCTGAAGCCTGATATGTCTTTTCAGTCATGTTTCCGCTTATTGGTTCCACCCGCGGCTCAGAAAAAGAAGAGACTTTGAGAAATCGTAGCTTTGGCGTGTGCTGGCAGAAAGGAAATTGGTGTGTCAATCACAGGTTTTCATATCTCCAAGCGAGCTGTCATGAGAATCAGAGAAATGGATGGAGACGCTGAAAGCAAAGAGTGGCAATAAATAGCATAGGTTGGAGAAAGTGAGTACAGGGGTAGATACCACAACAGCAGAGTGTAAGTGCTGCTATCTAATTACCCCCGTACGATCCAGAGCCTTTGGTGAAATTGAACAGGATAATGACTGTACTGCTGTCAATCAATACTAGTGCCGGGTCAGTGGATTTGCACAGAAATGTTTGTCGCTAAAGCTCCAAATCTATCATTAGGCCACTTTTAAGGGTCTACAAGGTCGTTTATGTCCCGAATGCTGTCATTCTGTGCAGCGGTTTTTAGATAATGGAATATGTGCATCAGGACTGAATGTCAGTGGTAAATAACACCATAACCCAGAGAGGTTTTTTCACAAATGAATACGTGATGAAGACTTTTTCATCATTTTAACAAGTATCTTTTCTTCCACATATATTAGAATAGTATCAGCCTGACCTGTTTGACTTGTTCAAATGAATTTGAATTCAGAAATGAAAAACCTGTTCATAGAATCATAGAAGTGTAGAAGAGGTGTCTTCATTCATTGTGACGCATATACACAAATATAAAATTATTTTAAATGCGACCCTGCACCACAAAACCGGAAATAAGGGTCAAAGCAATCGATAATCCTG
>JAUMHI010000054.1:4144888-4179412 GCA_032359435.1 Enteromius unitaeniatus | reverse complement strand
TGCATTGCTGGTTATTAAGAGGTTTTACATGTATTTAAAATAAATTCTATGTTATAACTTTTTTCTTTTTTTGTGAAACCCAAAATATAAGGTTTTAAGAAAGATAATAAAGCATTTAAAAAAGAGTAAGTCTCCATTCATTTAAAGGAATAGTTCACCCAAAATTGAAAATTACCCCATATTTTACTAACCCCAAAGCCATCCTAGGTGTATATGACTTTCTTTTTTCAGACGAGGACAGTTGGAGTTCAAGCTTGGTAATGCAGGTGAATATGCAGGTGCATTACCAAGCCTTTGACTCAAAAGGGCAACCAGGACATTCTTTAAAATATGTCATTTTATGTTCCACAGAAGAAAGGAAGTCAGACAGGTTTGGAAAGACACAAGAGTGAGTAAACGATGATCAGGTGACTATCCTAACATTGATGTCAACATACATATTTTTGTGTGTTGCTTTTTTCCACCATAAAATAATAAAAAGTAATTAACATCGCAAAATATGCAATCTATATTTTTCCACCAAGCATACAACCTTCATTCTTCTGCAGTGTCTCTAAAATACCTAATATTTGGTTATATAGTCTTGCAGCAGGTCTAATGCGTTTTTTCCCCCCTCTTGCTCTTAGGACCCCAATCCCATTCTTGAACACCTCACTTTGATCCATTTTCCCTGAATTAATGTTTTATTGTTTAGTCAATGATTAGACCTACGAATAATTTCATGGTTCAGTTGCGCCAGTGAGTGAATAGCCACCTGAAACACGCCGGGCTCCTTCTCTGAACGCCTCACTTTATAATTAAAACTTGAGGATGGGGTCTGGAAAACAAATTCTGCCTGAAATTGGAATTGGTTACACAGGCTCTCATGCAAATGTGAGACGGCGGCAGCAGCAGCCCCAGGCCTAACGTGAAGGACGCAGGTGAAAAATTTCTCAGTGGAAAAACACAAAAATAGGAAGAACTACAGTGTGTTAAAAAGATTGGGGAAATACAAATACATACACACAAATACGATAGATAGCCAGATAGATAGACGGATGGATGGATGGAAGAAATTGCCTGAAGAAACTGCTTTGGATTTCATTTGAACTTTTTTTTTTACTGGATGTTTTTATTGACTGTTTTATTGGAAGAGGTAGGCTGGTTGTGTAGACGAGCACTTGTGTTGTGCTTTTACCTCTTGGACCTCTTGGTTTCAGGCAAACAGAACACTTACTGTAAAGAGACTGCAGCTTAATGCTAAATAAACAATACATTTTTCATGTAGAGCTCTTGAACTTAATCTAGCATTTTCAAATTTTCATCCTGGCTTTTTCATTTTTAACGTCGCCTCATTCTTTGTGTTTTGAGTGCTCGTCGTTTTGCATCTGTCAGCTGGTTTCTAAGTGGCTGGTGGGCTGAAGCCGTTTTTGTGTGCACATGTCTCTCGGTGGCCCCTCAGGTGCATTGGCCCCGGTGCCACAGGCACAGGCCGAGACTCTCTCCTTAATTACCTTTGTTAATGATGTGCCTTTCTGCTCAACCTGTGCATCTGTGATGGGCTGTGACAGACAGACAGTCACGCTCGTGTCCAAAATCATCAACACCATTTGGTCCAGCTGTCAGTTTATTGCCTCCAAGAGCAGTGTATGAATTTATCTTCACAGAGATGATGTCAGTGGAATGTCAAGGCGAATCAGTGATGTTCATAATCTGATTTGAGGGACCAGCCAGGGACACAGATCTCAGTCGAATGGCCTGTGACATCATTTTGGACTTTTTCAAACTTGCCTCTATGGCTTGGTCCAAACCAAGGTTTGATTCAACCCTTGTTTCGCCACAAATGTCTCTCCCATGGTGCTTCTACGTTTGAACCAACTTGTATCTGTGCACCCACAGAGGATGTTATGGCATGTGGAAAAAGTAGTATGAAAATGTCAAAAATAAAAATAAGTTAGGACTTCATGATAGATTGAAATAAAATCAATATCAAAACGTGGCTTAGTGGAATCATCACATTGTGCAGGCTGCAGTTTAGCAAAATAAATTTAGATATAAATAAAAGACTTATAGGCCGACGCATGGCATTTACATACGTGCAGTTTATAAGCGATACAGTGATTCTGCATCGGTGCTTCTAATAATGGCTTGACTCAAGTATCATGACAAGTATATAGCTGCAGTATCACAAATGTTTATCACTTTCAAATGATTTTAATGTTTTACATGCACTGTGTTTTCTGTGCGCACCCAAAGTTGGTGGGTCTCTGACAGCGCGCAAACACTACATTCTCTTGTCTGCTTGCACTTGAACAGGCAAAAACTCTTTTTCTGGTTCCATACGTTCCATTTCCTCAGGACGCATCCTGGCCAGGATTTCTATATTCTATATGCATAAGGAACCGATGTCGTGCACCAATTGCACAGGCAAACAAAGCCAAAACCTACATATTTTAGCAATATTCTGGCCATGATGCATTCCTGGGGAAATGGCACGTATGTTCACCCTAAATTATGGGACAAGATTTTCTAAACAAGATTGCAATCCCATTAAAGCACTAATGGGATTGGGAAGTTCTGCATGTTATCTACTGACAATGTGTGTACTAAAAACACAGATACAGCCAGGTTATTTCAGTAATGACAAATGCGATCTACCAAGAACAGAGCAAATTAGCGTAGGGTCGCAAACATGCACAGTGATTATTAACACGGGCTGGTGGTCTATTAACAACACGGTGTGATGAGTGTAAAAGCCCATTCACACACCAATGGATGATAACATTGTTATATTTTGAGCTTGTGTCTGTTGGTTTAAATGTTTGAGTTATTTTTAGGGCAGGGACTTTAACGGGTTAATTTAGATTAATTAATTACACAAAAATAATGCGTAAAAAACTGGTTTTAATCACACTTATTTTGCACCGCGGGACTGGATGAGTTTCGGCAAGCCGATTATACTGCAGCACCAACTAGCGTTCGGACAAAAACAAACCACAGTGAACATGGACAAAGAAGCTGATGAGACCGCTTTGGTTGGCCCTGTTGATGGGAATTTTGTAATAAAAAACAATTGGATGGAAGCATCGTTAAGATCATGGTTGTGTGCAAGCTATGCAACAAGGATTTTGCATATCACCACAGGCACATCGAGCCTCAAGTTTCACCTCAATGCTAAACACATAACAGCTAGCTATTGCTACACTTAATGCAAATATTGCATTGGTCTGTTGGATTTGGTTGAACAAAAATTATATTTTATATTTAATTATTATATTATAATATATATTATATATTAAGCAATATATTGTTGCTTAAGCTTATGTATTCAGTCATTATTCAATGATATACTAAAAATCCATATGAAAAACTTATTTCTCACTGTTCTCAGGTCAAATAATTATATGCGATTAATTTCGATTAATTAATTACAGAGCCTCTAATTAATTAGATTCTTTTTTTAATCGTGTCCCGGCCCTATTTATTTTCTGTTTGGATTGGATTGGACTGACGGCTGAAGGTCTGGAATCCATGGCAGCTTTCATTGGCCAAGACCTGCCCATGAGGTTTTTTGGCCAACATGTCAAACAGCCAATCACAGTTTGTTTTGTTTCAGTGTCACGCTTCTGGGTGTGGAAAAGTCACCACAATAACAGACTGTAAAACTCTCTGGAGAATTTTAAAGATGCCGCAAACGTAAAATATTTCACATCATTTTTAATTATCCAGCGTTGATCCTGATGACGCAGCATTGATAACACACATATCTCTCAAAATCCTTTACATTTCAACCAATCCAACGACTTCTAAACCCCTGAAGTGTTTCCACTTGTGTGTGTCATATGCAAGCAGACATTTAGCCAACGTTTAGGGCGTGTGATGTCTGAGGCCAGGAGCCTGTTCCATTAAACAAGTTTACCAAATAAGCCAGGCTTTTTTTAAATTAGTCTGACTTATTTTCAACCAAATCAACTGACAATAAGTCAGATTAACTTAAATAAACCTGGCTTATTTGGTAAACTTGTTTTACGGAACAGGCCTCAGTACTATTATTTTTGTAGCTGTAAAATCAGTTTTGCATTTTCTGTTCTGCTTCTGTTTTTAAGCTGTAGATTTCTGTGCACCTTTCTGAGATGATTTAGTGCATGTTTCCATTAGCTCTTTCCAGAGAAAAAAAAGTCCTCCTCCATGGTGTTAATGGGAGAGGACGGATGGAGGAGGGAATATTTCCTAGTGTTAGTGGGCGACTGATGAACGGTGCTCGACGGAATCAATTTGGCCATTGGTCTACGGATAACTCTCCTCTAGACAGAGCCGCAGGCCTCTCGTGTTTTGCTACTCTCTTTATTTCCCTATTCCCCCTCCACTCTCCTCCACCCCCTCCTTTCCTCTGTTTGGATGGATAGATAGCACTATAGGTAGTTCTGTATCATGACCACTGAGTTGTGGCCCAAACAATGCTGTCTATTTTTGTCCTTCCAGTCATATCACTAAAAGCGAGAGGCAGGGAATGAAAAAGCCTTACAGTAGTATTTGTTCTCTTAATTGCTCAAACGGAGTTCTGGAATGGAAGAATCAATCTTCTTTATTGTTATGGTAGGGGGAAATTAAAGGCAATGGAGTTGGCAGTATTTTATGGTGCTTTTGTCAGCGCTGTAGCTGTGCTTTATTGCTAATCAATGGCAAGTAGACTGACCCGAGCTCAGGGAAAGTGGCCTGCAATGTCAGCCGCTGTTCCAAAGGTGTTCTTACAGTAATCACCTTCTTATTTCCATGAGCGTAATAGGGATGTGCAAAAATACATATTTTCCAAATCAACTAGCCAGTGGGTTAGTCGATGAAGTAGTCAGTTAGTTGGTTTTAAGGAAGTCTTGACTGATCAGATGTGTTTCTAAGAGGGTATAAACACAGGAAACAATATTGTATTGAAGTAAAACTGAATGGAGCACAAAAAGCATCAAACATCGTAGGGTTAGTTCAGCCAAAAATTACAATTCTTTCATTAGTTGCTCATGTCTTCCCAAACCCGTAAGACTTCAATTTCAGAATACCAATTAAGATATTTTTGATGCATTCTGAGAGCTCTCTGAGCCTCCATAGACAGAAACACTACCACAATGTTCCAAGGTCCAGAAACATAGCAAGGACAGCGGTAAAATAGTCCATGTGACATCAGCGGTTCAGTCGTGATTTTACAAAGCTATGAGAATACTTTTTTGGTTAGCAAAGAAAACAATAATGACATAATTTATTTAACAATTTTTGTTCCTGAGTTACTGTCTTTAACAAACGCATACATGCTTTGCGCACAAATAATTATGAAACATTGTTGTTGCATGGACTATTCTACAGATATATGACAGGTAATATCTTCAGGTAATGACAATATTTAAATGTTTAGGTAAACTAGACCTTTAAATATATATTTTTAAATTCATAAGGTATATTTATAATACAGGATGATTTTTGCAGGATGTTTACAAATCTCACAAAATATTAATTTATAACAAATAGTACGTTTTTGGTCTGCAGTTTCTGTTTTGTTGTTTTCGTTTTATGTCACTGCATGTTGGTTGCACCACATGACTTCAACTTGGTGGACATAACTTTTTCAAATATTAACTTATATTACTGAATATTACCGAAATTAAGATTTCTTTAATTTTGAAGAATTGTTTGAAGAATTGATCTTCTAGAATCTGGCAGTAAGTTTGGGGAGCTCATTTTTAGCTTCATTTGTATTTTTACCACCCAAGTGCTAAGAAGCAAATGCTAGCTATCCTAAAGAGTTAGTATACCCAAAAATATCATAATTTACTTTTTAAAAATTTTTTGGGGGGTAACTATCCCTTGTGATAAACTTAGTTGACCTTCCTGAACAATCCTTTGAACATAAGAAGCCAACTGTGTCCAAACTTTCAAGTCTTTTTCATCTTCTTTGGTCTCTTGTCTACATCTTTCCCTTCGTAAAACACTCTTCTGACCCAGCCTCCTTTATGTCTCCTTCCTCCTCCTCCTCCTCCTCCTTCGCTCTGTCTGGCTCCAGCGCTAAAGAGTCCCCAGACTCTATTTCTCTCAGAAGCTGCAGTACAGAATTAAGCCAATCTGTCTTCATATTACTGCCTGTGTGCGGCCTAGATTGATCTGGCCGCCTGCCACTCCAGGCGGACACAAATCATTGGCTGGTCATGAAACCCTGGTCACCCCTCTTTTGATTGACAGCGCTCTGCCTCGTCTATCTTGCACTCTTTTATTCTCTCTGCTTTCTCGGAATTACAGTCTTGGCATGTTATCTGTAAATAACACACATTTCATTATAAGATGGCTGGCAGGTACATTTTCTTCTTCCTGATCTGCTTAGTAGAGTCGTTTTCTGTAGTCATTCAGGGAATGCACTCGCTATTGGTTGTAAATTTGCTCATATATGTTGTGTCTAAAGAAAAGACGGTTTCATGCAAATGTGAGGTACAATCAAATAATGAGATCTTTTTACTTTCATGACTTTATTAGTAGGTTTGCATGACATGCTAGCATTAACAAATGTTTGGCCAAGTGATTTAGTGATATTCCCGGTTTAGTAGCCTGTGTTGTTAAAGCCTATAACCAGTGCTATAGTCAAGACAAGTCAAGCCTGACGCCGCGTCTACACTATACAGAACTGCCTCTGACGTGATACGCACTATAGCCAATTATTACACGGCTCTCTGGAATGCTTGATTCTGATTGGTCAGTTGAGACATTTGCAGATTCGTTCTTTTAAAAAAATAACCGCTCCAAAGTAATAACGCATAGCCGGTACTACTTGTATGTTTACAATCCCTCCGCGCCAACAAAGATTACCATCTTGTGACAAACACTGGACAACCACAATTAACAATGGAAAATTTAAAATACATCCACTGTTATATATTCATATGTAGATGTTATAAATTGTCTTACTAACGTTTGAATGTTAGTCACGTGGTACTATATTGTTTCGGGGAAGGATGAAAATGTTAATTTAATTGAAATTGTTTCAAATTCATATTTATGTCCAGTAGTGCTGCATGATTAATTATATCGCAATCGCAATGTCAGCGTATGCGATTACATTACAGAAAATGTTGCGATTATATTAAATAAATAAAAGTATTAGTGCAATTAGACATCCTGCAGTACGATTTGTGTGAATTAAGCGGTGCGTTAAACACGCCGGCTTAACACTGCACGCGGAAGCGGCGCGATAATGCTTTCATTCTGGCAGCTTGTGCTGCAGTAGGATAGACAAGCATCTTTCTGTCGTATTTTCCAGCATTCTTCTCCGAACACTGTGTGCCATGTGCTTTGATTTATGTCATTTCTCTGCGCCTCTCATCCGTTAACAGAAAAAATACACGCTGCTTGCGCCCTGCTGACGCGTTCAGTGTGAAACCGGCGTAAACTCGACATGTTCAAGCGTCCAACTACACGGGAATAGCGAGATACATTCGCCTCAGGTGTGAACGCACTTTTATCAAAGAGGGGTTTGAGAAAATGATCGGCACACTGGACAAGAGATACCAAAAGTATATGTTACATCCTGCTACAATATTTTGGTGACAACATGTAAAAATATAAAAATGGGTATTTGTTTAATTAACTGTACTTTTGAACTTTTAATTTTATTTTAATTTTAATTTAATGTAATTTAATTCAGTAATGTAAAGATGTTTTTGTAGTTTAATTTTATACAATTTAGTTTTAATTAGTTGTTGTTAGATTGCACTGTATACTGTATCTCACTTGAGAAATACAGATTTCAGCATTATTAGTAATTTGTGTGCATTTTCCTTTATAACAAGCAAGTTGAGTCAAACCACTTATATATCTTATCGCAATCGCAAATCGCAATTTTGACCTTAATAATCGCAATCGCACATTTTTCCCAAATTGTGCAGCCCTAATGTCCAGTTTTTTTTTCTTATGTGGCAAGTAGCCGTATAATAAGCGGGATAATGTTCAGGCAGCCTGTAGTTATCGCAAAATAAGCCCGTTCAGCGTGATACCTGATCACACTGTCAGGGCTTATTTTTGCGATAACTACCGGCTGCCTGTACATTATCCCTTACTTAAAAAAGCGAGACATGCTGTCCTGAAAGGTTTATTTTCTTTTTTCCTGTTTAGCAGGTGTGTTTGGTTAAACTCTGCAGGACATTGGGCAACCCGAGCAGTCAGACAGATTGAATTTGTTTAAATATTACTGGTAAGGCTATGGTTAATGTTTAATTGAAAATCTTGGTGAGACTGAACACAAGTTTAAAAACTACCAACAGTGTGTTGTGAAATTAAAAAATGAGCAAGCTCTAAAGGCCACCTCACACCAAGATTGATAACTAGCATCCGCAACTGACACCTTTCACAGCAAACCAAACAATTTTTGTAAATCGACTGGAAATTACAATGTTCTGGATCTACATCTTTGAGTCGTTTGCCTTGTTTGTGCATGTCCTTGTGCATTGGTCCTTTTCCTACATAACTATGACAGGATGACATTTCAAAGTAAATCAGATGAATTGAGGGTAAATAAGTGTTTGATCGCTCTATTCGAGTAACTGAAGCCAAGCATCTTATAGCTTCAATTTCTAGTCAGATCCTTTTAAAACCACAGGAACACATTCTGGAAGATTCAATAAGACTCTCCATCACCTGCACATTTCGTTCAGGTAGACACATTCTATATGCATCTCTCTCAATCTCGTCACTTTTTTATTTTTCATTTCGCCCTGTGCTCAGTTTACTCTTAACACACATTTATTTTAGATGGTTCAGGCAATTTCCACTGTCATGGTCCAATGAAATGGAGACATGAGGTCTCAGATAGCAGACGTAATGGGAGCTGCAGAACTGGGGGTTAATGTTCTTGTTAGTTGCATTTAGCTTGTTGGAACCAACAGCACCAAGGTCATGGCATGATTTTGATTTCCAGCCAGCTCCAACCAGCCTTTCCATCTTACAGTGTGAGTATTTGGATGCTGTGCTCCGTAGATGTAGAGCAGATTTGACACTATACCAATGCAAACATGGCTATAATTTGCATGTTATAGCAGCCTTTGTCTTTTTTGTGACTCAGTTTTATGACCAGAACTCTACATTTCCCAGCAATTGTAGACAGGCGTGAAACATTGCGTCAGCTTTCCAAATGAACGCATCTGCCCTGGAGGATGAAATTTTATTGCTGCTGTCTGACATTCAGATGAAGGCAGAGTTTCAGCTGGACATTTTTGGAACCTCAATGAGAGGAAATATCCCAGCATCAGAAGATATGCACTGAACCTTGACGCTCTTGTTTGGCTTAACATACTTCTGTGAGACAGCATTTTCCCTTTATGAAGATAACCGAATCCAAATATCGCTCAACCTGAACTGATGATCACCTGGATGCCTGTTTAAAACTCGGCTCAGCAGCTACTCTGCTGATTGCATTGGCCTGGGTGATTTATTTGAGTGCATGACATTTTTTTTTTATTTCTTTGAATGAAAAGTGCTTGCATCATTTATTTGAAGACAGAAATCCGAATTTATTATTTTATGCAGTCTCACGGAGGCCAAAGTTAAGGGTCCAGATTAAAATCCAGGTATTCCAAAAATGGAATTTAGTCTTGAAAGCAAGCAGAATTTAGTACTTTAAAAAAGGTAAATTAACAAACTGTACGATCTATAATAAAGATAAATAATGATTACTTAAGGCACTAATGCAAAAAAAGCATAGTCATGTGACTTAAAACCAAGGTACATACCGAACCAAATATTTGAGTACCGTTACACCCCTAATTGTGACATATTTTCACAAGAAATGCAATATTGAACAGAGGGTGCAGTTTAAATGTGCCTCCTCTCCTAGTGGTTGGAAGGGGGTGATTATAAGGATACTCTTCCCAAGCCATTAAACTGATGTCATCAGAGAAGGAATGCTAATCCAAAGAGGAAGTAAACCTTTAGATTTTGATTAAAAATTAGCAAGACAAACATTTTTTTTTTCAGTGATTTAACTTGCACGAATTGTTCACCTCAAGACTAGCAATGAGCGCTAACCAAGGAAATAGTGTAATTGGTTTGTTTGGGCATATGTGTATATAGCAATCACACTCGGATCCACTCCAAAATGATCTGTCTGAATGAGGTGGTCTTGACTCGACTGAAAGTATTGAGAAAGCAATCAAACAAACCAAGCATCGGACCAGCAAACTAGGCTATATCACAATGTATAATGGGAAACTACGTAAGTTCCATGAAAAGCATTAGACAATCTCTGTGTGAGAACACGTCATCGCTAGTCAATTGTTTTTATTATGCCGTCTTATTGCTCTGTAAAACCAACATTTTAACGATTCGTAACAAATTATTTCGTTATGAAGTTATAACAGTCAATCTGTAGTTGAAAAAAAAAAGTCACAGAGTAGTAAGGTTGAACTCGCTTGGGTTTGAATGTACTATTCTACAGTTTGGCCTCATTGCTCTGCAATTGCTCCAGAGTGTGGTAATGATTGCTTTCTGTCACTCGCTGACTGCTGAAAAACTCTGACAGTCCAGGCACGTCGAGATGCGCTCGCAAAACTGACTCCTGCTGTGATGAAACATGACAAAGGGGGAATTTACTCATTTGTTATCCTCCTGGAAGGCAGACAAAACAATGAGAGACATTATGGAAATCAGCACGACAGCACACGTCACCCTCGACCTGCCCTGACTGCGGCTCTGAGCTCAGTATGGGCTTATCTTTGTCTCAACTGTCAGTGCAGTCATTGCTATTCTTAGCGTAATCAGTAGAAATAGTCTAAATGGAAATAGACCAGTTGCCCCGACATTAAAGCCAACTTGGTGATACAGTGCAAAGAAATATAGCACTGATATGTGTAATAAAGCAGGAAGAGGCATATTTTACAAAGACTGTGAAATGTATTGTGGCATTAAAAGGATAGTTCACCTAAAAATGTCAATTCTGTAATCTTTTACTCACCTTTGTGTCATTCCAAGCATGTATGACTACCTCTTCAGTAATTCAATACAATAATGGGTCCTAAACAACATTGGGTTCCAGAAATATAGCTGCAATTTCTGTGCTCTCCAAAACCATCCTTTATAGAAACCAAATAGTGCGGTGTTGTTGATTTACTCTTGAACGGATTCATTAGCAGAAGTTATTACTCCACTACCTGTTCTATGCTTTAAAATGGTTCCATATTGAAATATTTGTCCTCTGGTTCTCTATAACGGACATAACAATCATCATCACTGGTATCGCACCTGAAAAATTATTTCCCTACTAAGAAAACGCTTGTGAACTCAAAGCCCTAATAATACAAACCCAACAACTCTTAATGCGCATGTTATTTTCACATTCAGACTAAACCCAACAAAAGAGAACATTATAACCTTTTTACTCACCAACACCAGTAAAATGCTTAATTTTGTGGTATGATTGAACTTTTTGTCTCACAATGACGCAGAAATGCTATGTTCCATAGGCTATATGGAATATGCTGGTTAGATATGCTTTCATGCTGGGATGCTGGTTTAAGCTGGTCCCAGCACGTCACCAGCATAAACAAAACATACCTAACATTTTTTTTTTCAGCAGGGTGTAAAAACAATGAGCAATGAATCATTTATATACTTAATTATTATGAAAATACGAGGGATGGCTTAATAACACATAAACTATAAATTGTTATACTTGAGTGTTTATTGCCTTTGTTTTATCATTCGAAGGGTTGACCTCTATGAGTTTCTCTTCTTCTGTGACTGGATATATGTGGATTTTCTGTGCAAAGGTGCCCTCTGGAGTTCAGTATGAATGAAACAGCCAATCCAATTTTGTGGATTTATTTAATTTGTTTAAGTATCGGTTCAGGCACTAGAAACGTTGTAAAAGTATTGATTTGGCACCATTATTGGAAAAAAATGATACCCAACCCTAGTTAAAATAGTGTTGTTCAAATGATGAATGTCACTATTACTTTTTATACAATGGAAATGTGTCCCAGGTTTGACATGTCACAAGGTTGAGGAAATGACAACTTTTTTATGTTTGGGTGAACTTACCATACTGTAAAAAAATCCCAAACTGCTTATTTTTGGTCCTCTAAACCTCTGAAGTGCAGGTCTTTTTCCCCCTGTACTTGTCCAGTCTCTCTGATATGATTTGTTGTATTTTTAGCGTGCTGTTGGCTCAAGTGTCATTTGTCTTCAAATGTGGTCAACAGAATGCCTTTATTAGAGAATGTCACGCTTTAACAACAAGCAATCACTCAAATCCCTCTTAAAGAGTGTTGCAAGACCCTCAGCTTTTGTTGTTTAGTAGCAATCAGTACAAGCGTTGCCCCCTTGGTGCTTAAGTCAACAATTTCACCAGATGCAATTTCAAGGAAGAGCTATGTGATATTGAGTCTGCATGACCAAAATCCCTCTCACTCATGCTTTCTTTTTTGAGTATGTTTGTGTGTTTCTGGGAGAAAACAAAATGGCTGTTTATACAGAAGCATAATATGGTTGTCGGTCCTGTTTTAAAGCTATATGTGTTTCTGTTCACACACAGTACAGATATAAACGGTATACCATAACCAAACTGAATTTCTAACTGCTTGATTCTCCATGATTTGCATCAACGTCTTCCAATATGCTCAAATCCAATTAGAACAAATATTTAATTGGAGTTAATTACATACGAGTGTGGAGAACAAACACCTTCACATCCTTCTTCTCACCTTTTCCATTTTTTTTCTGTAATGTGCATTTTTAATGTGAATTTTTTTCTTTAATATCAGTCATTTTTCCATTTCCTAGTTTATCTCTACGCCCCTGGGGGCTCTGAAAAGGTTGACTCATTTCAATTAAAATAATAAGCCTGCATGATAACAAGAAAAAGTCCTTCTGCACCAAATCACAGTCATCTTAATGAAGGGGGTTGTGTTCTTTAGAGGAGGGATGGCACAGACTGAATGTTAACATGGAGGTCCTGTTTTGTCCTATCTTTGTCCTATGTTTGTCCATTTTTGTAACGCATTGTCTTTATGCTGTCTACTGCATATTGTGTTGTTTCACTGTTTTATCCTTTTGCTTTTTGTCTGGTTTTGTATAACCTGTTTTATATAGCCCATTTATTGTACTATATATTTATACTATAGTGCCAGTTCTCTACCTCATATCCTGTTGATACTCCTAATATAGTATTCACTCATTATTCTGACTTGTTCACTGAAGTCTGGGAAGCTTGATGGAGACTTCCTGATAGACTATTTTATGCTAAATTGAAATGCAAGTTACTTTTTTAATATTTACAAATAAGGGATACATGACAGGTCTTAGATGCATTAAACATCACTGTATGATCTAGTTTTAAACACTTAATGTAAAGCGTGTCTGATGTTTACAAAAACATGGATCACACTGTGTGCAAGTAATGTTTTGTTGATAGCATTTTTATACTATATATATATAGTACTGTACAAAAGTCTTAGGCCACCAACAAAAGCTGGTTTTAAGTGGGTTATTTCTATCTTTCATGGTAGCGTGTCAGTTGGAAATATCAGTTTACATTTCCTAACATGATTTTTGTCATTAATTGTAATAATGCAATGGGATTATTGTCTGACAACAGCCAGCCTCAAACTTTAAGAGCAGTCTGTTTTTGACTGTAACTCAAAACTTTTCTTCACTGTGTATATAAAGCCCATTGACTGTCTGTTGACAAACCTGTTATCGATATTTAAGGATTTGACAAGATCTTGTTGATGGTCTCTCCTGTTCTCTTAGTATATGTGCGGTTTAACTCCAGCCATGGGTTCCCGGTGGAAGTGGAAAAGGGTTCGAGTGTAGCTGAGCTGAAAGAGACGGTGGGACATTTACATGGAGTACAGCCTGATCGACTTCGGGTCATCTTTGCTGGACGAGAGCTCTGCAATGAATCCACACTTCAGGTGAAAAGAGCACTTATGGAAATAATATACTTTGGTCCCACTTTAAATTAAGTGGCCTTAACTGCTATGTACTTACATTGAAACTAATTGTTTGGTACAATGCACTTATCATGTACACACAATATTTACATTGTACTTTTATTTTTTTTAAATACCTGCATGTACACTGAACAAAAGGATAAACTCAACACTTAAGGCCTATTTCTCTCAAATATACTCACAAATCTGTCTAAATCTGTGTTAGTGAGCACTTCTCCTTTGTCGAGATAATACATCCATCTGAAAGCTGTATAAATATGCTATGTAAATATTACGGTGGCCGAGAGAGCTCAACGCGCTGCAGCTTAAAAAAAACACATGCAAACAGAAAAAAACTACAACACATTAAGAAAACATCTTCATCAATTTAATAACACAGGCGCTGCAAATTCTCGCAACGCAACCAAACACAGAAACATGCTGCAAATAGCACGGACCACAACGGAAATGATTCAGGGGGACCTCAAAAAGTGACGAAACTCATCTGAGAGTAACTCTAGCTAACATAGCATTAAAATAATGTTTCACAGTTAAGTGTGTAATTCGTCAGGTTAGTCTAATAATATCCAAAAGACTGTATGATCAGATTGTTAAAATAAACACAAAAAACTCACCTTTTAGTTCAGCGACACCATCTACCATCTACTAAGTGTTCAAGAAGTATAGTCACTTACACTTGTGACCTTGCATTTTCATTGCTGTATTATACTTTTACTTTATTTCAACTACAAGTGCATATTCAATATGATTAAGCTTGCTTCATTTTCACAAGGGTTTGGTTTAACTTTCTCACTCTCTTAGAAATTGTGTTTGGATAATTATTTTGCTCTTTGCTTGCAATAGAACATCTTGTAAAGTGTGTGGGTCAAACCCTGTATTAGCCTGAGCAGGCAACTTCTTATTATAAAGCGTTCTATTTCTCATGCTTTCGCTTAGTCTGTCTCTCCTACTCCCTCATTCTTTCTCAGCATTGCGAATGAGGAGGTCTCTGTGCGGGCTCTGTCAGGGTAAACGGAGCCAAAGGATCTCCTGAACTTTAGTCCGCAGTGCTTCGTTAACCCTGACCTTCTTAATTATGCATTAAACCAGACACACAAGCTGCAGCATTTAGAGGCACTTTTTGTTGTCCACACACATTCATGCTAAAGAGGACTGCAATACCGGGAGAAAGCGATCCATGCTGCTCAATGGCAGTTGCTTGGCTGACACATATTCCTCCAACCTCAAACGTTTGAATGAAAGTGTGTTTGTGTATGTTAATATAAGCAGTTCCGACTTTGAAATGTGTCTTCTAACAAGTTTGGCAGGGAAATATTTACATTTTGAATCTCCCTACAGTACATTTGGAGGCAGATTTATGCTCTTCTGTGTATAAGTCAAGGTTTGTCTCATTTTCCTCTGGAGTCTATACAAAGCACAGTAGAGTCTTGTGATTCACAATACCTCATTTTCACTGATGAAACTCCTGCTGTGTTTGAGAGCTGTAGCAGATGCTATGTGGAGCTCAGCTTTCCACCTCATAACTCCAGTGAAAATCATCCGCTCATCATTTGTAGTACTTACAGTAATATTTCAATCATGCTAGTGCTCATAAATCAGCAGAGAAACACAGAAAAATACACACTTGGATAGTTTACACATTTTCCTGCCTGTTTCTAGTTTTGCTTGAGGTTTTGATTGACAGAACTGATATTTAGAGCTGTGGTTGTCTCTACAGATTCATGTGATTGCCAGGAAGTTCATACTTATGAGTTCTGAAGTCTAATTACCATTCGGGTCATTTATAATAAAATTAAAGAGCCCCTATTATGGGTAATGAAAGGTTTTTATTTTGGGTTTTGGGAGTCCCCAACAACGTGTTGACATGAATGCAAAGTCAAAAAACTTTCCCCCAGTTTCACAGACAAGGCTTAAGTTAGTCCCAGACTAAATTGCATGTTTGAGCTGTCTCAGATGAAAATATCTTGCTCTGACATATCTTAAAACATGTCAGTGTCATTGTTCTGTGTTAAGATGCACACCTATTTTTGTAAAAGTTGCTTAAATATCTTAATTTAACTAATGCTTAGTCCTGGCTTAAGCTAAAAGGATGCGGCACACCTCTACGTAGTGAACTTCAGCATTGTATAATGTTTAACACTGCGTCATTACTTAAGCCACATTTACACACAACCGGGTATTTAGAGAAATGAATATCTCCTACCCTGCATTTTTAATAATAACATTGTGCATACAACATCGTTTTCAAAAAACTTGTCATTTATATCACCCCGCATAAATACAACGTCGAGCACGATAATAACTATGCCAAACCTCTGTAAAAGGGCGCTCACATGACGTTAAGCATTTTCTGGCGCATAACCAAACCGCAGAGAAATACCTGCGTCTTCCCTTCGTGTAAACAGGGCCTTAAACTAACAAGTGGATGAGACTGCATCAATCACAGTATTAACATTAGCATTAACTACATTAGGCCCACAGCTGAACAACAGAACTACAGAAACACAAGCTAGCCAGTGATCAGGACACGTGTAGGGTTGTTACACAGCATAACTCCACAAATATGTCTTTCGAACGATCGCTAGAAAATACATTCATCAATTATTAATCTTACCTACAGGTAGAAGTTCAGAGGAGCAAGCTGGTCCAAATAAACTGGGCACTGATCCATCTTCTAAGACGTTTGGTGAATATCGTTTTGTTCGCGACATAGAACGCAGGCGGGCATTATGCAAATATGTTACCTAGTGACGTGGCTTGGTAACTGAGAAAGATTCAAATTGCTGACGACTCGTTTAGGCAAATGTGAGTCAACTCTTTTTTTTTTGAGAGAGACAATCAAAACTTTATTTATCGGCGTCACAACTTTGCAGATAGTTTATGTTCACATACAGCTACATGACAGATCATATTTGAAAAAGCATAATAGGGGCACTTTAAGATGCACACCAGTGATTTTGAATTGGCATGTTGATAAAAATTAAATGTCCTAATTGAATTGTGGCCTAATCTTGGCTTAGGCTAAGCCCTGTCTATGAAACCGGACCATTGATTTCAAGCTTTTCTTTCTTTTTGGAGTGTAACAAGCTGCAAAGATAAGATCCCTGGAGTTGCAAAGATTAAAGTTTCAAAACCAAAGAGAGATTCTTTATAAAAGTTTGAACTTGTTCACACACCCCTAAAACGACTCATTTTAACATACCCACACTTTTCTACCTCACAGAGTGGGTTTATTCATAAACACCACCCAAATGTTTCCACCAAGAAAGAAGGCGGAGCTATTATTCTCTCAGTAGTGTTGCTGCAGGCGCCATGTTCTGGAGACGCTGTGTGTCGTTGTGAAAGTGAAACTACTTCGTTTGTGCTTCCAAAAGAGGACACAACTAGAAATCAGTGTTAAGTTGTGTTTCCAGCACTGTTCCAGAACAGTTGAACACAAATATTAGAGTGTGGAAGGCGGAACATTTCCATCAGACGCTTGAGTTATTCGGCCAATCACAGTGCACTGGATAGCTGGCCAATCAGAGCACACCTTGAACAATGAGCTTTGTACAAATCGACCCGTTTCAGGAGGCGGGGCATAGAGGAGAAACATTTGCATTACACCAAATACACAATATAAAGTTTTTTTGGCAACATCATATGACCTTAAAAAGCGTGTAGCTCCAGACTCCTGAACAGTGCTGTATATCATCATTAGTGTTGTGTTGTGTTTCTCTCTCAGGACTGTGAGTTCAGTCACTCGGCGTACCTGCAGGTTTTCTGTGGTCTGTGTGCTCTGGGAATCATCCTGTGTCTCATCACATCTCTGGCCGTGGAGTGGACGGGTTTGTGTGTTTCTCGGGAGCTTCACTGCAGCCTCCTGCGAACCATCGTCCTCGCGCCCATGAGGTCTGCTCCAAAACACACACATACAGTCAGGTCCATAAATATTCGACACAATTCTAACATTTTTGGCTCTATACATCACAACAATGGATTTGAAATGAAACAAACATGTGCTTTAACTGCTGACTGTCAGCTTTAATTTAAGGGGATGTACATCCAAATCAGGTGAACGGTGTAGGAATTACAACAGTGTGCATATGTGCCTATATGTGTAATGGGACAACTGGCTTCTCAGCTGTTCCATGGCCAGCTGTGTATTATTCCCTCATTTTCCCAATTACAACGAGCAGATAAAAGGTCCAGAGTTCAATTCAAGTGAATGATTTGCATTTGGAATCTGTTGCTGTCAACTCTCAAGATGAGATCCAAAGAGCTGTCACTATCAGTGAAGCATGCCATCATTAAGCTGAAAAAACAAAACAAACGCATCAGAGAGATAGCAAAAACATTAGGCCTGGCCAAAACAACTGTTTGGAACATTCTTAAAAAGAAGGAACGCACCGGTGAGCTCAACAACACCAAAAACTCTGGAAGACCACGGAAAACAACTGTGGTGGATGACCGAAGAATTCTTCTCACAACCGATGGCCAGATCAAGAACACTCTCCAGGAGGTAGGTGTACAGTACGTGTGTCAAAGTCAACAATCAAGTAAAAGACTTCCCCAGAGTGAATACAGAGAGTTCACCACAAGTTGTAAACCATTGGTGAGCCTCAAAAACAGTATGGCCAGATTAGAGTTCGCCAAACGACATCTAAAAAAGCCTTCACAGTTCTGGAACAACATGCTATGGACATATGAGACCAAGATCAACTTGTAGTGATGGGAAGAGAAGAGTATAGAGAAGGAAAGGAACTGCTCTTGATCCTAAGCATACCACCTGTATCAGTGAAGCATGGTGGTGGTAGTGTCATGGCGTGGGCATGTATGGCTGCTAATGGAACTGGTTCTCTTGTATTTATTGATGATGTGACTGCTGGCAAAAGCAGCAGGATGAATTCTGAAGTGTTTCGGGCAATATTATTTGCTCAAATTCAGCCAAATACTTCAGAACTCGTTGGATGGCGCTGCACAGTAAAGATGAACAATGACCCAAAGCATACTGCAAAAGCAACCAAAGAGTTTTTAAGGGAAAGAAGTGGAATGTTATGCAATGGCCAAGTCAATCACCTGATCTGAATCCGGTTGGACGTGCATTTCACTTGTTGAAGACAAAACCAAAGGGGAAATGCCCCAAGAACAAGCAGGAACTGAAGACAGTTGCCGTATAGGCTTGGGAGAGCATCACCGGGGATTAAAACCAGCGTCCAGACTTCAGGCTGTGATTGAACCAAATATTAAAAAAGTGAAAGTTTGATTTATGATTATTATTCTATGCCATTACTTTTGGTCCCTTAACAGGTGGGAGGCACTCATGTAAACTGTTGTAATTCCTACACCGTTCACCTGATTTGTTTCATTTCAAATCCATTGCGATGTATAGAGCCAAAATTGTTAGAATTGTGTCGATGTCCCAATATTTATGAACCTGACTGTATATGTATATTTAAATACACATGCATGTATATTTTAAGACAAATATTTTAAGTTTATATAGTAAATACATTTATATTTAATATAAAGTCAGAGTAGAAATAGAAAACATTTTCGAAACATACAGTACTGTGTGTTGTGTGTGTGTATTTATATTGTACATGCACCTACATATATTATGCAAACAAAAACTATTATTTTGGACACAAATAATCGTTTGACAGCTCTAAGCCATGCAAAGCCTTGTTTCACTACAATTCTAAGTGCCTTGGAGTGATTTGTTTACACATACTGATCCATCACCAGGTTATTTGAGACGACTCCGCTGGGGAACATCCTCAACCGATTCTCAGCAGACACCAACACAATCGATCAGGTACCTGACTATATTTCACACGAGACCTCATGCTTTGCGTTTACAGCCAGGATTGGTTTGGCCAGTGTTGGAATGGGATGGATGTGTGTGTGTGTGTGTGCAGCACATCCCTGTGACTCTGGAGTGTCTGAGCCGCTCAACTCTGTTGTGTGTGTCTGCGCTGGGTGTCATCTCTTACGTCACACCGCTCTTCCTCATTGCTCTGCTGCCGCTGGCCATCGCCTGCTACTTCATTCAGAAGTACTTCAGGGTGGCATCCAGGTTAGTCATGGAGGATATATAAACAAATAATAATACAAAGATAATATATATAAATATATTTATATAAATTAAAATAAATAAAAAAGATAGATAGATAGATAGAAAAAGATAGATAGAGTCTCTGATAGATTATGTTCAACCACTGATGTTTTTGTTGTTGTTGTTTTAAGGTTTTAATATTTTGTATTATAGTTCTTCTTTTCCCAAAATATTAAAATTATCATTATTTACAATTACGCAGTTTGTTTTCAAATTAATGTTTTATATTAAATGTTATATTTCCTAATATTAATTAGTTTATATTTAATATTTAGATTTTTGTTACATTTTTTGTTATTTATAGTTTTTTTTTTTTGACATTTAAGTATTTTATTTTTTATCAATTTATGGTATTTTGATTTATGTTTCCCACATTTAAAAATATAAAACATGTTTTAATTATACAACATAAAATGTTACATTTTAATTTAATTTATATTTAATGTTCTTAATGTAATTATTTCTCAAAATTTACAAATGCATATGTTCTAGTAATTGATTATTTCAGTGGTGCATTTCTTCTTTTCATCTCATTATTTATCCTGCATTATGACTGGTCTGTTTTCTCTCTGTCTGTGTGTAGAGATCTGCAGCAGCTGGAGGACAGCACTGAGATACCGCTCCTGTCCCATTACTCACAGACCTTAGAGGGCCTCACCACCATAAGAGCATTCAGGTAACTCACACACACTCACACACACACACATTAATGTCGAGTCAGTTATTGATCAGAGACTAACTGGATGTGTTTTATCTCAGACACGAGCTGAGGTTTAAGAAGAAACTGCTGGAACACACAGATGCGAATAACATCTCCTCCCTCTTCCTGATGGCTGCCAATCGCTGGCTGGAGGTTCGCATGGTAATGCAAACCATTAACTTTATCACAGATTTAATTTAAATTGCATATACTGCCAAACCACAGTTTATTCAGACACCAGATATAACGTTTTATGTAATTTTATAAGTGGGTGCAGGGCACTATTGTTCATTTATGTAAGTGAGGATAACAAAATAAAGTAAACTGTGACAGATTATACCCCAAAATTATTCATACAATGGACTACCAGTAAAATTGATACAGATTTGAGAACCAAACATTCAACAGCTCAGTTGTTACATTTTTTTGTATGAGATTAGACTCTGTTCCTAGACTGCTAAATAGAGTTTACTAAAAACAGAGCTTGGTGTCATCAGCATAGCAATGGAAATAAATTCCAAACTAAAAATTTTACCAAGTTGCAGTAAATTAATGATGAATGGGCCTTGGGGAACACCATCAGTAACATACGATAGATAAGAACTGAACTATTAAAGTTGTACACACTGAGTGTGACCAGAAAGATATGATCCAAACCAAGACACACAGGTGTCTGTAAATCCCATGCAGACGTTGTTTATGAATGCTTGTTATTTTTGTATTGGCTGTGTGCAGGAGTACATCGGGGCGTTTGTGGTGCTGATCGCAGCCGTGGCGTCTATAAGCAACGCTTTATACAGTCAGCTCTCAGCAGGACTGGTGGGTCTGGGACTCACTTACGCTCTCATGGTAAACTGCAGAAACAGACCTGCTGCTCATCACTGTCTTCACTAGAGAGTGTTCCTCACTAACCACCTCTGCTCTGCCTCTGTGAAGGTGTCCAACTATCTGAACTGGATTGTGCGTAATCTGGCAGACATGGAGGTGCAGCTGGGCTGTGTGAAGAGAGTCAGCGGTCTGATCCACACGCCGCCGGAGAACTACGACGGACTCATGAGTGAGGAAACAAGAGGGAACAGTCCTAAAAACTTAAGAATTACAAGAAATAATAACAAATTCATATAAAAAAAAAAAAAAACAGTAATAATAAAAGAAAAACTGGTAAAAACTTTTTATTCTGGTAAAAAGAAAAACATGTAATACATTTTTACTGATATACATGCTAGTTTATACTAATTCAGAGGAGAAACAAATGAAAACATAACCGCATATTTGGGAACATAAAAAATAATATATGAATAATATTTGAAAAGGCTATGTATATTCGTTACTCGCAGAATTCATATGTATATTCTTTACTATATAGGCATATTTTAGGAGTGTTTTCATATATATATATATATATACATTTAATAATACTGTTGAAATATAATATAAATGGAATAATATAAACTAGTGTATTATTAATATTATTAATATAATTTATATATTATATATATATAATATATATATATAGTTTATATTGTAATATTAATATTAATTTCTTCTCATAATATATATATATATATATATATATATTTTTTGGAACATTAAAAAAAAAACATTAATTTTAAAATGCTTTAATTTTTTTATTTTTTTTATAATGACAATTTCTATATTTTAAAGTTATCTAAAAATGTATTATAAATGAAAGCAAAATACAAGCAAAATAAATGCGTGTTATATATTCCGATATATACATTAGTAATTCTTATTCATTAAGAAATTATAATAGATACATAATAATAATAATAATAATAATATTTTAGACAAAAATAATACTGATAATTTTGATAACAACAATAATACAACTGAAAGTTAATTTCAAATAATAATTTGATTAAAATATTGATGGTAATAAAAATGGTAGTAACATTTTAGGAAATATTATTAAACCAAATATTAATGTCAAATGTTTTTTGAATGCACATTATATATTATGCTTATTTGATGATGATGATAATAATATTAATAAAACTGAATGTTAATTTCACAGAATAATCAAATTAAAATATGGATTATAACAATAGTAGTAACATTTTAGGAAATAATAATAATAAAAATATTAAACCAAATATTAATTTCAAATGTCTTTTGAATGCACATTATATATTATGCTTCACGGCGCATTAATGCAATATTTAGTAAATGATTATTGACAGTTCTTCAGTGTTCATCAGCAGATGTGATGTGATTGCAGCTCCCGCTCAGGTTCCCGCCGGATGGCCAAAGTATGGAGAAATCCAGATCAAGAACCTGAGTGTTCGCTACGACAGCAGCCTGAAGCCCGTCCTGAGACACGTCAACGCCCACATCCGCCCGGGACAGAAGGTCAGTCTGACCCTCCACACAAACACACTCACAGTTACACTGGAAGATCACACGTGAAGACTGAGTGTTTTCTGGCTAGGTGGGAATCTGTGGACGGACCGGAAGTGGCAAGTCCTCCTTCTCTCTGGCTCTCTTCAGAATGCTGGACACATTCGAGGGTAACGGAGGCTTCGTAACGATCAAACTCATGGTCTGACCTCTTCCCATCATCTTAGTGATGCCATGGATGTGTTTTGTTCTCACACAGGGCAAATAGTCATTGATGGGATTGATATCGCCAAGCTTCCTCTGCAAACTCTACGATCAAAGTTTTCCATCATCCTGCAGGACCCCATTTTATTCAGTGGAACGATTCGGTGAGGCTTTATTCTGTATTTTCAATCAGGCTGCCTGCACAAAGACACAAATCATCCAGTGCAGCGTGTTCCAGTGTTTCAGCATCAGCTTGTGTTTCTCAGCTTTAATCTGGATCCGGAGAGAAAGGCCACTGATCAGATGCTTTGGGAGGCTCTTGAGATTGCTCAGCTCATGCAAGTTGTTAAAGCTTTGCCTGGAGGACTAGGTGAGATCAATGGGTTCGGTCTTTCTTAAAAGTAAGTACTGGATGAGCAGAACAAAAATAAGCAGTAAACGCGGTCAGACATTTGGAATAATTAAGAGTTGTTTTGTTCTGCTCACACAGGCTGATTATATTCCATAAAAATACAGAAGTGACAAAAAAAGTCAAATTGTGTCATTTGTGACCCTCAACCAAAATAAAAGAGTTGCATGGATATCAAAGGCCAACAAATAGCATGGGTCAAATGTATCTAAATTATTCTTCTATGCCGAAAATAATTAGGTTTTTAAGCAAGATCATGTTCCAAGTATGATCATGATATTTTATAAATTTCCTACCGTAAATGTCAAAACTTAATTTTTGCTAAGTATTGCTAAGTATAACTTCCTTTTGACAACATTAGTGGCAATTTTCTCAATATTCAGATTTTCCGGTCCTAACAAACCAGAAATCAATGGAAAGCTTATTTGTTCAGTGGTCCCTTTTCTAAAAAAATTAACCTTATGACTTGTTTTGTGGCTCAGGGTCACATATTTTTCTGTGTGAATCTGTGTTAATGTATTTCTGTGATGTTCAGCATCATTACTCCAGTCTTCAGTGTCACATGATCTTCTGAAATCGTAGTAATATACTGAACAAGAAATTATTGAGAACATTGAAAACAGGTGCGCTGCCCAAAATTGTTTGCAAAAAAATATTTTACAAAAACTATTTCTAGTGGTTTCAACTTTTTATTCAAATATTGAATAATAACCAAGCATTAGTAATATCTGATAGGCATATTAGAATGATTTCTGAAGGATCATGAATATTTTCTCACAGAAAATAAAAAACAAAACAAAAAAAGATATCTACCTAAAAAATATATCACAGTTTCGCTGTATGTTTTATTACAGAAATGCAGCCTTAGTGATTTATTTTCCCCCACAAAAAAATCTTTATTCCAATCACTGGATTTGTCATGTGATCTCTCACAAATCTGTTCATCTGATTGTTGATGTGATCGCTCCACAGATGCGATGGTGACGGAGGGAGGAGAGAACTTCAGTCAGGGCCAGCGGCAGCTATTCTGTCTCGCTCGAGCCTTCGTGAGGAAGAGCAGCATCCTCATCATGGATGAAGCTACAGCGTCAATCGACATGGCCACAGTGAGACTGAGCTCATTCAGAGGCTTGTTTCTCTGGTGCTGGTGAAGTTTGGTCACCTACTGTCTTTGTTCCTGTAGGAGAGTATTCTGCAGAAAGTCGTGATGACGGCGTTTGCAGATCGAACAGTGGTTACGATAGCAGTGAGTCCCTGCACCTCCTCAAACGTTATACTACACACATCTACACTAACCTCTGGTCCTCCAAGAGTTCAGCTCCTACCTCCATCAAACTCACCTGCAAGTGACTTCCTGATGAGCTGGTTCAGGTGTGTTTGATTAGGCTTGGAGCTGTGCTTTTCTCAGCAATCACTACTCAAACTAGCCCAATCGTTTTTCAATCTGTCCTGGTGGGGTAAAATTCAGGTTCCACTGATACAAGTCCTATTCCAGAGGCTAAATACCACGTGATTGGGGTCGTTTCCACCTGCGGACATTAAAAACATCCAGCGGAAAAAGCATCAAAGTAGCCCAATTTCACAGTAAAACCAAGGACTTGGCAACACTGGTCCCCTGCTATAAAGTATTTACTACACCTAAAAACTCAAAAACATTAGCTACATTCATGTTAATACGCTGCATGTATATCATAACTCAAGACATTTTCCTCATCTTGTTGAGTTTCTCATAGTTCGGACTCCTCGATGATGAGTTTATATTATAATTCAGAGTGGACTTTAATGCTGAGTTAATGTCAAATTCTCAGCATTAATATAAACCACAATGCTAATTTTATCATAATTCTAAGTATATATCTCATAATTCATTAAAGCAGAGTTTATATCATAATTCTGAGTGTGTATATATAATTCAAATTCAGTTCCTCTCTCATAATTGGCTTTTCTCACAATTCTGAGAACAAAAGTCTAAAGGATTAAATTATTACTATTAATTATTCTTTTTTAAATTCAGATTTAATTTACAGCTCTGAGTGATTATTTCCCAGTATTGTGAGATAAAAAGCCACAGTGAGCTGTTTTTTACTCTGGGGCAGATTCAAGCTGTGATGTGTTTTGTGTCGGGACAGCATCGTGTTCACACCATCCTGGGCTCAGATGTGGTGATCGTGATGAAACACGGAGCTATCCTAGAATACGATGAACCGGACGTCCTGCTGGAGCAGAAGGACAGCGTGTTCTCTGCGTTTGTGCGAGCGGACAAATAAAGACGGACGGATTGAGGGAGAATCCTGCTGATGGCTGTATATGGCTTGTGTATTATTTGTACATTTTATATCCTGCAAACTAATAAAATGATGAATTCCACAATAGCCTGTTGGAGATCAGAGGCAGAATTTACGCTAGAAGTGATTTTTATGCTTCGCACATCTGACACCCATGCCTCATACACCTATCATCATTCAGCATGATTCACTCGGAGTTCCTGAATTGCACTGATAATGTTTTTTAGAAAGTGGTTTACATTAGAGCCCGACCGATAAAGGATTTTTAAGGCCGATACGATACAAATACTTTTTTAAAATCCGATATATCGGCCGATATTTTTATGCATTTATTTTTTTCAATTGCAGAAACGCATTAACAGATTGCATTAACATAAGTTATGTGTAGTTATTTATGAGTTTTAACCAACATAATATGATAATGGATTTTAAAAAGAAACTTGTTTTTTTATTGTCACAACAAAACATCAAAATATATTAAAGTTCTGATAAATAAAATAAATACAAATACAAACTTAAGATATAAAACGTAGTCCTTTGATTTGGTTGTTGTTTTTGTTCAAAGTTACCAGTTTTAAAAGACCTGGTAAGCTTCATAAATAGAACTTTATCAGAACTGAACAGAATTTGTCTCCAGTCCTGTTGAAATAATATAAATTGTGACCAGTATATGAGATCCTCAACAGCTCCAGTCCAGCAGAGGCAGGGTTTAGTACAAGAACAGTTATTTGTAGTTGAGTATTCACTAAAACATTGTCACAACGGAAAAGAGGAACATCAAAATATATGAAAGTTCTGATGAATAAAATGTATGAAAATAGAAACTTGAAAGTCCTTTGAACAAAAACACAACAACCACCAAATCAAAGTTACCAGTAAGAGTGTTTCGTCCGTTTTTATTTTATTTTTGAAATATTCATTTATCCGCCATTATAAATGCCGATACCGATAATTTGGAAAATGCCTAATATCGGATAAATCAGTCGGGCTCTAGTTTACACAATAATTAATAATTATCTTTAATAATAATTCCCATACCAGTCCAACAAAGAAAGATTTTCTCGATCATCGAATCTTTCCAATTATTTGCCACAGCGATCTCTAAGCTTGTTTTGTGTAACTGATTTTAGAGGTGTAAATCAGGACCTGAACAAACCATCTACGAGGAGAATCACAACACTACAGCAAGAGAATATCAAACAAAACACCAGCTCCTTCACCATGATTTGCCTGTTTTCTGATCGCTGGCACATCATAGCTCACAGTAGTTCTGTCTATAAAGATTTATACATTATCATTCAAAATCACTTCCACTATGAAGGAAATGAACGGGATTTTTACTTCTGTAACCTGATTGGCTGGCGTGTGTTGTGGGCGGGGTTACCATGACAGCTAAAACCACTTCAAATAATCATGGAATTGTGAAAAATGAAAGAAAGACACCACGTATAACCGTTTGTGACTTTTAAATATTTTATTAGGTTATAATTTGCAGAGCTTAAAATATTAAATCGCTTTTAACTTAAAGTATTATTAAAATATACATAAAACAAAAGCCAGAACTGAGGAGCCCTGAAAAAACGTCAACTAAAAACCGAAACGAAAAGGAAAAAGAAAACCGAGAAATAAATTAAATAAAAGGAAAAGTCTGATCTTCTCTCTGAACAGTGATGAAGGGAGAGAACTAAAACATCCGTCGCTCTTTTTCCGCGCGCTCTCAGTCGCTCCAAGATAATAATCTTTGCAATTGATACGTAGAGACTTAAGTGTACATTCTTTTCCATTCACAAATCGTCTTTTCAGGATGAGGCTAGACGTGACTACAAGCCGTTTCCAGAGCCTGGACAGCAGGCGTTCGGCTTCACCAGCAGACAACGTGAATGTCCTTGTCATTCTCCAGGGAGAACGCGTGAAACCCAGGCCCTGGAGCCAAAATGGCCGCCCGAATCAACTCGGCTCTCCTCTACAGTGGTTAACATGCTAATATGCAACACAAGTTTGTCCCATATAAGTAGAGGGCCGGCGTTTTGGAGGATGGGATTGCTATATGATGAGTGAAGTGACACTGAGAGGCTTATGGGTGAGCAGGTAGCATTGACAGCTCTCTCAGTTCCTGAGTGCAAAAGCCTTGAACACACACACACACACACGTACGTGAATGCGCGTGCACACACACTCACACACACACACACACCCCTTTTACCCTATAAAAATGAAAAAGAAACCTTTATACCGTACACAAGGACCAGGCCGGCACCCTTACGAAACCAAGAGAGGGGAAACTGCTGCATCAAACGGAGGCAAAGACAAGGGAAGACGCCAAAGAAAGAAGGAAACCGAAGCGTGGGCGGGTTGTTCTTGGTTAAAGGGTTAGACGGCCGCGTCTGAGGTCATTCGGCGAGAGGCCTGGCTGAGCGCTCCTTACACTGGGTCCTAAAGAGAGCAATGTTCTGGGAGGGTGAAGAAGGTCTGTGAGTCCCAGCAGTCCTTCTGAACCCCAGCTTGGCAGGTCCGAGACGGAGCGGCGCCGGACTCATCTCTCCGTCACGTGGTTCTGTGGCTGAGGTGGCAGCGGAGTGCACAGGGCCTCCGTCAGATCGTCCATCATGGACGTCTCCTTGGGGTCCATCAGATTGAATTCCCTTATAAAAACCATGAAATGCGTGTAGAGTGTGTTTAGGTGTCCGTGCAGGTCCATGGCCACCGTCTCCTTGTAGTGGGACCAGTAGATGTGGGCCAGAACGTGGAAGAGATACCTGCAGATTTTCTTCACCAGCGAGTCGAAGGTGTTGGGGAACTCTTTACCTGCAGACGAGCAGACAAACATTTAGACCGCTGAATCTCATCAACGAAATAAAAAAATATAAACATTCTGAGCTGCATTTATCTGATAGAAAGCACTGTGAGAATGATTTTAAAACCGCTGGTTTCTATGTGATTTTATTCATATCTGTGAATTTTCAGCCTCATTAAGGATCCCATAAGGCTTCAGAAATCTAATATCCTGATTTTTCACTAAAGAAACGTTCGTGGTTGTGTTCAATGTTGAAAACACACAATATTTTTAGTGAATTTGAAAGGATTTAAAGATGAAAGTTCAAAAGAACTTATTCCATCATTAATAGTTCTGTATTTGTAAGATCAGACCACAGGAACCTTGCATACGATCCTGAAGGTCATTTAATTGAATTCATATTTATTGCACTTTTAATAATACATATCATTCTTATTCAACTTTACAGAAAATACATGCGTCTATGTTATAATTAAGCTTAGTAAACAATGAAAAATACTTCTAAAGCATTCTGTTAAAGTCATTAAGCATCAACTTAAAATAAAAAAAATAAAACATTATTTAATGAATCTATAATATTGGATCTATATTTTGTAGAACCCTAACAGACATCATTTTTCAATGTTGATTATTCATGTAATTTTTAATCCTGTTAATACTCTTCCCTGTGTGTGACAGTTAGTTATTTATTTGTTTATTTATTTGACATTAAATCCTGAAAAGTGCCACCATGTTTCCATTTTAAGCCATGTGTCATGTTTGATTCAATTCAAAATATTCCAGAAGTAACACCGATAGTTTGTGTTTCCTAGTTATTTTAAAATCACAAAGACAAGACACGCACTCTTTGTCTTGAAAAGAAAAGAATCCCATCTTGTCAAAGAACAACAAAAAATAACAAAATATTTGATAGATTTTGACATTAGTTCATATCACCCAGCCCAAATATTAAGTATTGACTGTTAACAGAAATGAATAAATGTTAGTTAATATATTAACTGATTAGTTAAGTAGTTAACTAAGGCGAAGAATTAATGATTAAATGTCCATCCTTTATTAGTTTTCTACTAAGATTGTTTACTTGACTTCAAATAAACACATTGTATTGTATTATTTAACTGTATTTAGATTTATACATAAACATAGCAAATAAAAGTCCTGTGGTTAGCGTGTGCACCAGCAGGTGGCGGCAGACACTCACCGTATTTGGTGGGAAAGATGTCTTCATCGGTCACCAGCTTCTGGACGGAGCTCATGACGAAGTCCACGTACTGCGGCGCTGTGCATTTCGTCTTCTTCCCTTTTTCATCATACCAGAAGTATGTCCTGAGAGTCACAGACATGACGTTTGCTTAGAAAAACACAGACTTCTGCTATCCTCTCTCTTCAACGTTTCATGAAACATCACAGAACTTGTAATCACTTAAAACCAATAAATCCCCCCAAACACACCACAGAGAACCATCTGTGACCCGTGCTGGAGAAATGAGCTCCTTCTCATTTTCACATTCTCCATTAAAATCATGAAACTGACTGAGCTACACCTGTGTGAAGTCTTCTGAAGGTTCAGAATCCACAGCACATCCACTTCCTTTCTTAATCACAACACGCATCTGGTTCTTTATCTTTGTTATTAAATATAAGAGCAGACGCACAAATACAAGACCAACAGTAGAACAAGCTTAAGAAAGAAACTTGGTGCATTACTTTTTTTATTTTGCATTTAATCTTAAAAAGAAATGAATAAATAAAATAATCACTATATCATCACTTCTAAAGCAGTAATCATTTCTGTTATTGTTAGATTAAAATAAAAAAATTATAAAAAAAAAAAAGATTTTTGCTCATGGTATAATAAATAACAAATAGACAACGCATAAATATTATATAAGCAAATTAACCTAATTTATATTTAAGTTATTATTTTTATTTTATATTTTTAAGAAAACAGCTACTTTTTAGTTGGTAAATAAATAGTGCGCAATATGTAATGTAATAATTAAATACTAATAATTAAATAATTAAAATACTTCATACAATAAATTCTGAGTAACTTGTTCTTGCCCGGTCTCATCTCTTCCTGAGGTGGAGCTGGAGTGCAGGTCATGACCTCGGCGGGGGGTCGTGACCCCTGAGAGTCTGGTTTCTGCTGGGACTCAATAATGGATAGGAGAAGAAGACAGACTTACGTGTTGCAGGCGGTCATGGCCGGACACGTGTCTCCCGTGCAGAACTCTGAGATTGTGCTGTACTGCAGGTTGATGAGATTGAAGAAGGTCGTGGCTGGAGAAAGATTGAGAAGATGACGCTCAGAAATCATTCAGTACTCCAATATTTTCGTTTCATTTTCAACACGTTCCAAGTCATTCTTTAATTTTGGAAATAGTTTGTCAGCACTAGTTTTAAAGTTTTTGTTTGCATGATATATGTATGTGTGCTGTTTATTATTATTACTCCATAGTTTAAAATATATGTATAAATATATATAAAATATTTATAAGTATAAATAATATATAAAACAATGTTTTCTGAAATATATACTTGCGTGTTTGTGTATTTATATAAGCATAATATAAATATAATGTGTGTGTACTATGCATATTTATTATGTATATATAAATACACACACAGTATATATTGTGACAATTTTCAGATTTATTTATATTTATATCTATATTATACATAAATACATTTAATATATTAAATTAACTGAAATAAGGATAAACAATGATCAAGTATTGCGCGTAATAACCATTTTTCTAAATATCAGCAACAATATTTACACCGTTTTCATTTGTTATACATTTTTATGCATAAATGCAAATATGCCATTTTAATGAAGTTAAATAATGAACGTATTTTAATAATAATATGAAAATTAGCTGTTATTGTGTGTGTGTGTGTATAAATATATATTCTTAAGCATATCAAATGTTTTTACTGTATTTTGATCAAATAAATGCAGCTTTGGTGAAATATATTAGATTTATCTCATAAATGTATTCTGTGTAAACGAAACAATCCACTCAAGTACCATAAGAGACGACAGCTTTCAGAGGAACAGCTGTAAACTGAACCGATCCTGAGAAACGGCTTCGATTAACCATAAAAGGCAGTGATTTGGTGCTTGTGGAATTTGAAAGTGTATTGAAGTTTCCTAAATTGAGCCATACTTCGTGTTTTCTTTCTGGATAAAATGGAGGGAAAAGCAAACAATGGCATGATTGGTGGCTCTGGAATGTTACTGTTATCATACGGTGATATAACAACGAGGTGAAATCATGCATTCCCTCCGATGTTTTCAAAACACACCCAGTGACTAGACACAACACAACAGAGGGCGCTCGGGGTCAAGGGTCAGCCACATTAAAAACAACCAACGTACCGCAACGTCAGAAAATTAGACCTAAAATTGAGGACTTTTTACTTTCCTGTGCATTCATAAGATTCTAAGATGGAAAAATAATAAAAATAAAATGCAATATATAATAAAATTAAGTTTAAGTTTAAATACATGAGACAAATTAAATAATAAAAAAAAATTATAATAAATATATATGTAAAATACAAATAATAATAATAATATAAAATAGTGCACTATTGACTACATTTCCTAGATTAGAAGTGCTGTTCTTGGATTACTTGTTGACTTTTAAAAACAACTAACACTGCATATGTGACACAATCTTCTACCAAAGATCATTTAAAAACCGCAGTGTGAATTTAATTTGGTCTTAATTCTATACGAAGTGATGCGAGTCACTTACTGTTGCTAGCGAGCCATTCGTTCAGGTCGATCTCTCTCGGCAAAACCACCAGCTCCTTGAGGTCGAAGTCGACGACCCTTACTTTGGTGTACTCTGCATCCAGGTAATGCTTCTTCTCCTCGGTGGGCGGCTTCTTTCCGTTGGGCTTCCCTTTGCCCTTCCTGTGAACACACGACGAGAGAATACAGAGCTTACTCCACCTGATGAGATGATATGATATATATATACACACATACATGATTATAAAGAATCAATTGATTCAATCGATTATAAGCAAATATACAAAAAATAACAAAATACAATAAATTAATTCAATATAAATAAATAATCTGAATATTTGCAATATATGCACTGTTTTTTTCAGCGTTGATCGGTTGACAGTAAGGAAGTGTATGCGCAGAGAATAGAGATGGTGCGTTATTTCAGTGTTACTGCGATTACTGACAGTACCTGTGTACAGTAAGCACATACGGACACCTTGTGTGTAGCAGAAAACTACGCAACAATCTGCGCACATCCATTTTCTCCGCTGCAGGTTCGTGGAGTTAAGCTTGCCCTGTAATTAGTGCAGCAGACCACAGACAGGCTTTTCCTTCCACGTCTATTTTTAGCTGAAGAGGGTTATATTACCATCAGCCCTCAACCACACCCGTCTACATCAAACACCCGCTAATCCAGGAGTGCGGACTCCAGTCACATGACCGACGACTCCACTCGAGATAGCTAACAAAGACTCGAGACTTCAGTCCTGTGACTCAGAAAGACTTTATGATCAGATCAGGGTCATTAGCAGTTTGGCGAGAAAAAAAAAAAAAAGAACTTCTCTGTCACAGAGAAGAACCGATAAATAGGCCTACGACAGGCTAAGAGAAATATGAACAAAAGCGAGTTGAATGTCCTTTGAGGACACATCCAAACTTTGTTCAGTTCTTAATTCTGCTCTGTCACTCATCCACAACATCTGTACTGTCTGAGGACCGTGCATTTACCGCCGGTACTCTACAGTCTGCTGTGAGCATCGCCCGCACTTCCAGATCTTACAAATAAAACACGTGACGCAGAAAACTGAGTTCATGCGTGCAGCTCACGCCAAACAGCAATAATAATAACAATAATAATAATAAAAGCCAAACAAAATTACACAAAAAATATTAAATTATATTAATAATTATGATGATTGTTATTACCAAAATATTTTTGACCTAAAATAAATCTAATAAAACAAACGTGGTATGGAAGAAGGTCGCTGATGAGATTTGTTTTATGGAAACGTTTGCTTCATCAGCAAGACAATAAAATATATGAGTGGACCATAAAAACAATTGACCTATTAATTGGAAGCTGTTTTTTTATGTTGAACTCTGACAGCAGCAGCAGAGGCAGTATGACTGAGCTCATCTCAGCCGTGTTTCTGATCAGGAAGTCTCATATCTTAGTTTCCTACAGCACGGCCGTCCAATAACAGCAGCGTGATATAAAGCCATGTCTGTGTCTGTCTGAAAGGACAGACTGGTCTGCTCTTTAGACAGCTGCTCCCATGTTGTTTGACTTCGGGGCCCGGGGCCAGGTCTCCACACAGAGAGAGGCCTTGTTGCTGTAATGAAGAGAGCAGAGCTAAAACCTGAAACAGAGGCCAACGCTGCTAAACACACAGAGGCCCCGCCCACACGCTGACCACTAACACACACACCAGAACCCGGCCTGAGCCCCGTCTGACGGCGGAGATGCTCTAGGGGCCGATTTCTGCAGGATATCATCACCTGTAGTGTGATAAAACAAGATCCGTATCTGAAGAAATATATACACAAAATCAGTCATAAGGGTCCGTTTTAAACGAAATCATATGATAGTATAGTAAAAAAACAACAACATGTTCTGGAGCAGTGTTGAAACACAACTTAACACTGATTTCTAGTCGTGTCCTCTTTTGGAAGCACTTTCACAACGACACACAGCGT
>JAUMHI010000054.1:4123172-4143084 GCA_032359435.1 Enteromius unitaeniatus | reverse complement strand
CCATTTATAAATTTTAAATCAGAAATTAAAAATATGCAAAAGGTTGTTGGTTGTATGTCTGAAATTCATGTTTAAAGTAATTTTACTAAATTCACATTAAAAAAAGTATATATATATATATATATATATATATAAAATATTTATAAAAAAAAATGTATATATATATATATATATAGAGAGAGAGAGAGAGCGAGAGATTTTTTTAATGGGAATTTAGTATATATATATATATATATATATATATATATATTTATGTATTTTTAAGTATATTACATTATTAGTATATTATATTAGTCCAACATAAATGCAATTAGTACATTTCTAAGAGTTTGTGATGGGAAGAATTTCCCTTTTCTTCATTATGGATAATTGTACCAGAATTGAAGTTATATCCTTGATACTTAAATCACTCACTTTAAACAAGCTCTGGCAGGTTATTCTAATGCAGGCTCATGCTCCAGCCACAGAAGCTGCATCACTGAACGATGACTGTAGGGGAAAAGCCTGCTTATTATTGCTGTTCTTAGTCTACATTCATAAGTGCTTTGAGACAAAAAAAAACCCTAACCAGAAACATTTGCTCTGTTGCCCCAAGTCTCATAACTAACTAACAGTGACACTTCTTAGCCTGAAGTATGAATACAGAACAGCACATACCCACATCTCGCTGCCCCCACATGTCTGTCATAAGCCCCATCCTTCCGTAGTTCTGCCCGTGGCCTGTTTTATCTTTTGGTCCGTATGGACTTTCTGTCCCAACGCGTGGGCAGCATTCCCACCTCTCCGCATTCTGCCGCTGTTTGGGAAGGCTGACTGACACGTCGCTAAGCTGCACCTGCCTTTTCTTTCCGCTCGCGGTGAGAATCTGTTTGTCCACTGTCTCTGTGCCAGTGCCGCCCCATTCCTTTGCCAGTCTTGTGATGCGTCTGGCTCTTAACATCCTCGGGCCTGAAACGGGTTCCAGCTCTTCTCATCTAACTCTCTCCAGAGAACTTTCTCCAAATATGTTGAGGAGAAGAAGATGGCAATGTTTACGCACTTGCTGTCAGAGCACTTCATTTTGGACCTTTGGAGATATTGGACTTTTCGATCAAATGCATTTATCTCCATCAGCAATTCCTAGCTTAAACTTCCAGCTTTGGCTTTTCACAGACGTGTGCGCATGATGTAGACTCTTTTACACCAGGATCTTTAAAACCTACATCACTGAATTAGGCCTTTAGGGGGAAAACCTGCTTATTATTGCTGTTACCAGTTTCTTTGCGCTTTGAACATTAATAGAAAATAACCTTGGCTTACATCTCTCCAGAACACAATAATGAGAAATACAGTTTTGACTACATCGCTGGCATTATAAATATCTCAATGTGCCCTAAGGCTTTAATTAGAGGTTTTAATTATAATGTTCAGGTTGTTCCCATTGTAATGAAACCCCCAGCCCCATAGATATTACATTACAGGCTTAACATTCTGGATTTAATATTTGTTGTACATTGTGTATTAAGTTGAGCTATTCAATATTTTTTTCCATAAAGTTCCATGCCTAAAAATGACAATTATTTAACCATTTACTCACCTCATATTGTTTTTGATACTGTATTTTTAAGAGGACTTTTGCATAGTTTTCTTCTTCGTGGTATACATTTTGCCCTGTGTAACATCTGCTTTTACACTAAATCGTTTGCGTTTTTTCGCTGGATGTGTTGTAACCTGAATTGATATTTTAATATATTTATTGTTTAAATAGTGTATGACACCCCCTCCCCCCACGTACCTTGAGCAGTAGGATTATATAATATATTTATATTATAAAATAAAAGAATTGTATTAAAAAGTATATATTGCAAAACAAATATTAATCGAGCAGTACTTTTTTAATCATAATGCTTAAGAATATTAAAAATCAAATAAAGCAAGATGACACAGAATTTGTGGAATGTTTTTTTCTCTCCTCTATGCTCTTCTGTTTTGTTTTGATTTTCATTTTCAGTGGCACAGCCCCTATAATGATACCTTATGTGAATTATCTGGAAATCATTGGCTGCGCTTCGAAAGGTCAGCAGCAAACAGGGTCAGCTTTGAGCATCGCATTACAACGCTTCACATGCTTGCAACACGGTGCCAGGGTAATGCTATGGCTTTATGCTTCACTCCACACAGTTCAATACACTGACAAACATTGACACAAATCACATTAAAAGCCCTTTAGAGTTGGGATTAATGGCTATTTACACAAACTGACATGTGTTTAAAAAAATTTTTACTGGAAATTAGGTGCTGGGCGTCCAGCCAGAGGAGAACTGGACCCAACTAAGCCTGGTTCTTCCAAGGTTTTTTTCTCCATTCTCTCATGGATGGGGTTTTGGTCCTTGCCGCTGTCGCCTCTGGCTTGTGTAGTTGGGGACACCTGATTTCTAGTGATTATCGTCATCTTGACTACAGAGACCGTCTGTAAATCTGCAAATGTTCAGTGCTTTGCTACAATCTGTTTTGTTAAAAGCACTATATAAATAAAAGTGACTTGACTTGACTTGACTCTTTGTTGCTTGAATGTACTTTGAGAAGTTATAAATTATTACTAGAAAATATTTCTTCAAATAGAGTACCAAAGAATTCCGTTGGGTTCTGGATTTTCCATAGTTTGGGACATATCCAAATACAGTAAACTACATTAGTTATTGATCAACTTAGACTATTGATTAAAAGTTTTGTAATGTTTTTGTAAAAAGTGTCTTTAAGGCGAAAGTTCACCCAAAAATGCAAATTCTGTCATTAATTAGTCACCCTCATGTCGTTCCAAACTCATTAGACATTCGTTCGTTTTGAACAAATTAAGATATATTTGATGGAACCTGAGAGCTCTCTGACCCTCCATAGAAAGTTAGTATCTGCAAAATAATCCATGTGACATCAGGGTTTCAACCGTAATTTTATGAAGCTACTGTATGAGAACACTTTTTGTGCTCTCAGATTCCATCAAACATATCTTAATTTGTGTTTCGAATTTCCGGTGCAATTATTAAGTTTCTGCACCTTGATCATGTTAGGATCCTTGCTGTCTATGAAGGGTCAGAGAACTCATCTTTATAGTTATCGTGGTTAGAGTGAAGTGGCATTTTTTGTCACCAAAGCTGCATTCATTCGAACAAAAATACTGTACAAATTGTCAAATATTATTTCAATTAAAAATAACTATTTTGTATGTTAATAAATAAAAATGCTACATTTTAAACATCATTACTCCATCTTCAGTGTCACATGGTTCATGGTTAGTAGTTTTAGTTGTAGTAGTATTACTGAATGGTGGAAAAAGTGTGGAAGCATTTTTAACGATTCTTTAAAGAATAAAAATTAAGTTTGAACAGAATTTACTTTATTTACATTGATCAGACATGTCTAATGGGTTTTGCAGCAAAAAATGGGATGTTTCCCATACGATAAAAACTCTGAAAGTGCACTTAATTGTGCTTATAGTGTAACTGCAGTTGATATTTTCATCAAAGATGGTTTCTTATCTAAGCAGAGGTTGATGTCACTGTGATTACTGCTCTGTTTCCTCCGTGTGTTCAAACACAGAGTGTTTGCTGTGTGTGCTTGAACCCTGTTTTCTCTGGATGTGCGCCATGTTTGTGTTTTCATTGACTTCAAACGTCTGTAATTGAGTGCGGTGAACGCGAGAGCAGTCGACCAATCAGGCGCTCTGAGTTGGGTCTGTGTGTATCAGATGGGTCTCTGCTGGATACAGGAAGTAGAATCCTCACAGCTGGCTCACAGACACAGCCCTGTTTGTTAAACAGTAATGTAATTAAGGCTTTGTGGGACTGCGATGTTGATTCTCCTCCATGGAAAAAAATAAGTAACGTCCTGAGAGGGTGGGTAGGTGAGACTCATGTGAACAATGCGGGAGGTGTGCTGTTGAATAATTCATTGGCGATTTTCTCATTAATCATTTACACTCGCAGAGGCGTGTGCGTGTGCGAGCGTGCGTTTGTTTTGAGCCGACGCGCCAGGGGTCTGTGTGACCTTTCCTTGCTGTCTCTAAGCAGGTGTCTTCGTGTAATCTCCGGGCTCCTCCACCACGGCACGGCGGTTTCATCCCTCCACCCTCCCTTCCCTTCACCCCCTCCTGCTCCCCCTGTGGGCGAGTAATGATTTTCTTAACCTTTTCTCTTGCTTATTAAGGGCCCTGTCAGAATGTTTAAATGCTTATGCTAATCATGCACGGTCGGAGTCAGGCGAACGGGTGGGGGCTTGTCCCAAAACAATTATGGATGGAAAGAGTGTCTTAATCTGGCAGAAGGACAAGGAAGAGTATGTGACGGAGGTGGCAGGTAGAAAAAAGAGGACTGTGTGATGCTTGTTTTTAAAGCTATAGTCCACTCTGAAATGAAAACCTAGCATTATGTTCTTTTGTGTCGGTTCAAACCCGCATTTATGTTTTTATTTGATTTTTATAAAAACACCATTTCTGAAGACTCTAAGTCAAGACAAGTTTGTGTGCGCATATTGAAGATTTTCGGAATGTGTTTTAATAGCGGGGGAGAAAAACTCAGTTTTGATAAACACAAGAGTAAGCAAGTAATGGATGTTCTCTTTTTTTTTGTTTTGTTTTTTGGTCAGCTACTAGTTTAAGACCATACAGATTGGTTTGGGAAATCAGAGTTAAAGTGTTAATCCATGTAACATGAATCACCCCCCATGTCCTCCCAAATCCGTAAAAGCAGAAAACAAATTAAGAAAACCAGGAGTCTTGTGAGTGTCCAAGCAAATAACACTGTCAAGTCCCAGAAAAGTATGAAAGACAATGTCAGAATAGTCCATCTGCCATCAACCTTCAACCGAAGTGCAAGTGCAGTGCTGTACCAGGTGTGCTACTGAGCATGTTTACTATGTCAGAAAGCCATGCGTATAGACAGCCATCAAAATGTGTTAGTTTAACAAATTGTGCACTATGTAAAAAGTGTTTTGCAGTCATAGTGTAATTTTGTGCAAGGAAAGTTGGTTAGCTTTGTTTTGCCAGTTTTGTGGAGTTTCTTTTTGAGTTAAACAGTCTTTGTTTCTTTTAGCCCTTCTCTCATCACATTCCTGCCCTTTACTTGTCATCCAATTACCATCGTTTCCTTCATCTTCCTGTGACTGATGTCCATCATCTCTGTGATGTTCTGTGTTGTCTGTAGGGGCCGTGCTGCTGGGATGATGTCCTTCTCTCTAACAGGATTCATGGAGTATGTCAGTCACAAGACTGTGATGGCACAGTGGCAGTGAGTCTAAAACTATTTATTGTATTATTGTTAAATATTATAGTGCCACTTTTTTGAATGTAAAACCAACAAAGGATGGTTAGTTGAGACAGAACAAGTTTGTTTGACAGTTTTGGTGGTTTTAAAAGACATTTGATCACACATAAGTTGGTTAGGCTGGGAGACGAGCTGACTGAACAGCTAACCCAGCTGGAAGATAATATTACCAATATTACCAATATTAATATTCCAATATTACCACCCTCATGCTGCAAATCCAGAAAAAACACTGCAGTTGGGTTGTTTGAGACTGTTCATGGGGGTTTGCAGGGCATGATTACATCTCATTTGTATTTCTTGCAGGAGTTCTACCTCAAATGTGCTTCCCACCCCACCTGTGATAATGACACTTCAGCAGCACTGGACTTGATAATGCCCAACACACGCAGAGTGCCCTGCATCGCCTGCACTGACATTATGTGAGTAGCTCTTGGTTTTTCCCATGTGTCTTTAGCTAAACTCATTATAGAGGTCGAAATGAGTCTACACAACAATGAACCAATCAGACAGTTCATTACACCATTAATCTCACCATGTCCTAAACAAGCCTGATGTGATAAATTAAACAAACGATAAAAGCTTTTGTCCTAACCAGCCACGATCACAAACAATGTTGTTGGTTGCTTGGTTTCTAATAGCACTGTGAATTGATTAAAACCTATAAATAAAAACGCACAGTTACATGTATATATACTAGAAAGAAAAAATAGACTAAAATCAAAGATTATTAGAATATGTTTTACAGGAAAATATTATTTCAGTCTTTCTACGTTTGTGACAACAAGTAATAATATTATATTTTTAATATTTCAAAAAATATTGTATTTTAAAATTATTTAAATATAATTTTTTTATTGGGATCAAAATATATATACTTAATTGCAAACTGATTGTGATGTTTTTGAAAGCAATTAAATGAAAATAAATTTTATATTGAATGGTATTTTCTGAATTTTAGAGTGTCTTTTTGACAGACCAAAGTCAAATTTATATGGTATGTCGGTTAATAAGTACTTTTTACTTTTATTTTTCAATTATGGTTTAAGTGTATGGTAACCTAAAGTATACTTAAATGTCATTTGTACTGAAGTTTGTACTGTACTGTGCATAGTAGCTATGGTTCCATCCACCTATTTTGATGCACATTTTGGAATATTGCAAAAAAAAAGATGCGCATACATTTAAAAAAATTGCATTAAAAAACGAATGTGCACAATTGAGAAGAATAACTTTTTATCCAGTACATAAACTACGTTGGAAATACTTTTACAAATAAATTCCATAATGTGCATGTGACTGTCCACTATTAGACGGGATAACTTGAATAACCAATGAAACGATCTCATTGCACAGCCTCTCAAATGTTGTTTTGGTTGCTCTGAATGCATGAAGTCTGCCATCAGTGTATTTCAGTACAATTGTGTATATTTGTATAATTGTGTATATAGAAATATTCCCAAACACCAGAAATCCACCTCCAGAAGCCATGACAGCATTTTTTTTTCTTTTTTCATCTGCTTGCTCTGAGTAATTTATCATATATGAAAATTATTATATTCAGATATTAAGTGCCAGTTTATCAGATTTTGTTATTTTTGAATAGTTGGATGCAAACAGTGCTTGATTCGCAAATGTTTTATGCGATATTCCAGTTTTTCCCAATCTTAAATTTGCATCTTTAGATGAAAACATAGCAGACAACAACTAGAACTGTTCAAAACAAGATTGACAGAGCAGTTTGGAGACATTCTGAATGATCCATTAGTAAGAAAAGAAGAAATACCTGCAACACATTGTACAAGTAAACTAAAGATTGATACAAACTTTCCGAAAGACAGGCTGCTCGTACTCCTGAACCTACATACGCCTCCTGCTGTGCGGCCCTTCAATCAACAGTGGCAATTTTTCCTGAAAGAGCGGGTGCTAAGTGTGTCCTGCCAATGAAGGTCAGCTATGAAGGTCCTGCGGAAATGCTCCTACCTGCTGCTCTTGCATGGAGGGGCAGGCAGGCGTCAAGCGCCTGGAGAAACCAGACAATGGAGCCCAATCACCAACAACCACCATTCAAATCAAGGACTGATTGAAGTAGCGCAGCAATTACCTTCCTGAGTAGAGCTTTGTTTTTCCTCCACTCCACTCTTCTTCCTCCTCAGAGATCTCCTCCATTTGTTTAAAAGGGCACTGACAAGGACGCGGCCAGTCTCTTACAATAGAAGCGGGAGAGAGGGGTCAGAGAGGTGGAACACGGTGTTAGCAAGTTGACTTCCAGTCAAGTGAGTCTGTGTTTGAGAGTGAAATGGAAAGAAAATTGTCATGAGATTTCAGACGGCTGTTTCTTTGCTTACTAAACTGAAGTACCAAGGTCTCTGAGATCATTTGAAGATTTCTGAAGTTACTGAACAAGTGACACATCTAAACAAGCTTTCTGCCCGCCCCCGTTTTCCCTGAAGCCCTCTTCTCATCAGAATCGCATGAAAACACTCCTGAACATGCTTCAACACAAAATCTTAATCAGAAAGACTATAAAACTCTTATTTTAGACTATTTCATTACATTATACATTATTTGCATTTAAAAATATGCACTGTGTATATACAAATTGTTAAATGATTGTATAAAATATTGGTAGATTTCTAGTTAAAATTGTTAAAGGATTACTCAAAAAAGAAACTTTTGTCATTAATCACTTACCCCATGTTAATTCAAACTCATGAAAACTTCATTCATCTTCAGAGAACAATTAAACATATTTTGGATGAAAACCGGTAGGCTTGTGACTGCCATTGACTGCCAAGTATTGAACACTGTCAGTGGTCTAGAAAAGTATGAAAGACATTGTCAGAATACTGCTTCTTCCATTAGTGGTTCAAGCTTAACTTTATGAATGCTTTTTGTATGGAGAGAAAAAAAAAAAAGACTTTATTTAGCTATTTGGCACTGCAACGTCACTGTAGCACCATTTTGGAGAGTGTTTATTTTGGGGTGGAGTAACCCTTTAAGAATGTTTAAGAAGTGTATTCAGCAGTTTTGCTTTTTTTGCCATTGCCAGGTCATTTTCAATGCTCTTGCAGTGTGATTAACGTTGGGTTATTTTTGTACGAATATTCCTTGTCATGTGCCCATATTCTGAATTTTTATTTTTATTTTATTTTTGTCGGTTTGATTTAGTGACCTGGACATGTTTTTGTGACACATTTCTTGTGACAAATTTTCTGTGACATTTCAATATGACAAAGTGTTGCCTGCTATCAGAGAGTGAGTCATTTTCATCCAGCCTGTCTGCTGTTTTTATTCAGACCACTATGAAACTCATCCAATGTTTGTTTTTTTAATGCATCAATGCAACATACATGTTAACCAGGCTTTTATTGCTCATATGGTGTGATATGAAACTCATACCTCCATACTCAAACCTCAGTTTTATTCAGAGGCCCAAACTGTGCAAAAATATGAAATTTGTTGGAGATGAAAAATGTAAGCTCAAGTAGCATGTATTCATTAATAAAATGCATTAAAAAATATCTGCTGTCAATCTTTCCCATTATTATGATATTGATGATATAAGTGTGGCCTCACCATGTGTTGCAGGACTCCAGTGCTGGTGTTTCAGTGTACTGAGCGTCATGTGATCTGCATGGAGTGCTTTCACCTGTACTGTGTGACCAGACTCAATGAGCGACAGTTTATCCAAGAGCCGCTGGTGGGCTACTCTCTGCCCTGCGCAGGTAAACATATTTTAAACATTCACCAATGTGAATGGCTATTAGTGTGTGTGCGTGTGCAGGCTGCTGTGTTTGGCAGTGATTGATGGTGGTATGTTGGTAGCTGCAGTGAAGAGGAGATACTATCAAATTGTTCTCCTTCACTCTCTCACACACACAGTCGCACACACACATACTCTCCCTGGGCCCTCGCTGTGCCCCCGTTGGCCCACCACATCTGTTAATGCCACCCAGTAATGGGGCTCCGGGGAGAAGCATTGACCCCCTATCAGCCAGAACACCCCACCAATCTCTCACGCACTGTATCTCGCTGTATCTACCGCTGTCTTGCCCTTGCACTCCTTCATTTGTTTTGCTGCCATTCTCCTCCTTTCGTTTTCTGTTTCACTGCTATTTTTTGTCTCATTTTGTGGTCTCGGTACTTACAGTTTTGCTTTGGAGGCAGCCTGTAAAAACAGTCATACAAAACCGAATATGCACAGCTCACTTTGTGTAGAAATGGGAGTCTTAGAGGATTTTGTAATTCAGGTTCTGATGAGGTTCTTGTGATGTATTTTTTTTAAGTTATTAATTAAGTTGTTGTTTTGTTTTGTTTTTTCTCTAACTTTCTAATTATCCCAAATATTTCATGTGATTTTTGGTAGTATTTTAATATTTAATATTGTAGTGTTTTAGATGATTAATTTTCGGAGGTGGAGAAATTTGGAGCAATCATACGATGATCTGCTGTAGCTCATACATACTCTGTGCAGTCGATTACAAAGCATTTAAAGCAGCTATTTAAAATAGCTGATGGATGAACTCATTCCTTGGTTGAATTAATTTAATGCTGGCAACTGTGATAAAACTTCGTTGTGCTATTGAAGCCACCATCTTTGAGCTTGTCAATTTTAGTATGGTTACCTGAGTTAGAATAAATGCAGTTCAATTTTAGTTCAGTTAAATTAAATTCAAATTGATATATATATGCTTATATTTATATATTCTTTTTATGATACAAAGCAGCTTTGTGTATTAATAAATTATATATATATATATATATATATATATAAATTAACGTATTTAACTTATGGCAAAGTTTGGTAATTCTGTATGTTGTCTGAAGGTTGGCATCCTCTGAGGAGTTGACATCATCACTTGTCAGGTGTTTGATCATTTAAGGGTTAGATCCAGACTGAAACTGTATAATTCATCACAGGACGGTGATGATTTGTTCAACCCAAGCAAATAATAACGTGTAGTTAATCAGACATTACTGCAGTACTAGATGAAGAGATGCCTTATTTGAATGCTTAGCTTAATGCTTAAGAGATGTGTCTTGTATTTAGATTTAGAGAGAGTGTGTCTGAACCCCGAATGTTTACAGGAAGGCTATTGCAGAGTTTGGGGGTAAACTGTGAAAAAGCACTACCTATTTGTAACTGATACAGAACTTTATGGAAGTCAGTGCAGAGACAATAAAATTGGGGTAATAAGATCCTATTTTCTTGACCTGGTAAGGACTCTAGCCACTGAATGTTGGACTATCTGTAGCTTGTTTATTGAAGATGCAGGACTACCAGCTAGTTTAAGTATTACAGTAGTTCGGTCTAGAGGTCATGAATGCATGAACTAGTAACAATTTCATAGCTTGGCAATGTTTCTAAGATGGAATAATTCTGTTTTTCTAACATGGGAAATGTGATTTTCAAAAGACAAGTTTCTCTCAAATGTAAAACCCAGATTTCTGACTGTAGAGGAAGTAACAGTACATCAAATTGCAATCCAAGAGAGTTTTATTGTATTGTTTTCGGGAATCAGAATCATTGGCCATCCAATCCGTAATATTTTTAACACACTTTTTCTTATAGTATTACCAAAAGGCAAGTAAGGAAAATAGCAGAGGACCTAGGACTGATCCTTGTGGTACGCCAGCTTTAACTGATATTAATTCCAGTTTAAATAAAAAAATGGTAGCATTTAGAAAGGTACTGTAGGATCCAAACCATCTTAAAGCCTGCCCTTGAATACCTGTGTAGTTTTGTAATCCATCTTTGAATATGTCATGATCTATAGTGTCGAACGCAGCACTAAGATCAAGTAAAACTATCAGCTTTGCAGCCTTGGTCTGATCTTTTTTTTTACAAGATGAAATATAATTCAGCAGACAACTTAAAAAAATACACAGACGATTTAAAATGGGTCTGTAATTTGCCAGTTTACTAGGATCTAGTTGTGGTTTCTTAAGAGTAATAACCGCCAGCAGGTTTTGAGATATTATAAGATTAACAATAATCTTAATAACAATGAGAAGCTGTTCTTTTGCTACAGGTAACAATTATTTCAGTAATTTAGTGCGTACAGGATCTAAGAGGTATTTTGTTGTTTAGATGCAGTGATAAGTTTATTTAGCTATTTATGTCTTATAGTTGTAAAGCACTGCAGTTTTTCTTTGGGTGCGATAAGTGTTTTTTTTTCTAAATAGCTAGATAGATTCAGACATATGTATTTGAGTGTTTGTCTTTATTGAGTGTTTGTTTGAGTTAGTGTTTGTTTGTGCATGCACGTCTGTATTAGTGTTATTGTTGTGACGGCGTGTTTTTGTGGCCATCTATCACTGCGTGTGTGCATGGCTGCAGACTGGAGATTGTGTAGAAAGGTCAGACATCAGCCTTAAATGTCATTTCCACTTTTAAATAACTTTCAACAGTCCAGCCAAAACACGCTTGTCCAAAAGGCACAGATGAAAAAGGCCAGAAATGTGAAGGAATGATCGTCTGCCTCGGATAAACACAATTGTATGAGCTCAAGAAGCTTTTTCTCTGAAAATCCAACGGAAGCCAGCGCACCCTTAACCTTCTTTTGAAATGAGCTTTAACATAACATCATATTACAAGCTGACCTCAAAGGCACAAAATCTCCACTTAACATTTAGTCACACACCTTCGATGGAGGAGAGCGCACGGCATCCTGTGCAGGGTGCGAGATCTCCTCATCTTCTGTTGGTCTGTGTGAATCATTAGCATTAAGAACAAGATGAATTTTACTGATGTAAATGTGCTGAAATTGCAGACGTAATTTGGGCAGTAATGTACCTGCGCTTGCTGCTACACTAAATCATGCTATTATTTTGAATAGGTCACACTGTAGCATGACTAATCAAATTCCCTGCGATCTTTTGAAACAAGAGTTAGTTGTACTTTGTAAACATGCTCCACTTAAGTATACAGAACTCAAACAGCCTTCCCCCCAAAAAAGCTGCAAAATTGTCTTTGACTTTCAAGAATCAGTTGACTCTCAACAGGATGACTTTGGAGAAGGTAAGCTTTTTCTTGGCCATTACAAGTTGGTTGAAAGTATATAAACAAGGCCTCCACTTCACTCAGCTGCCGGTTCTCTATTCCAGTGCAACCCTAAATAAAGTGCCACCAGACACCCCCATTTCTATATACATCCACTGCTAACTTGCTGTTTTTTTTAAAGTCACAGTATATTTGCTGGTGGGTTTTGAACCTCTACATCAAAAGCGTGAATGTTGTATGTCTTTCTGTGATGTAACCTTTAATTTTTTGTTTGTACAAATGTATGTACAGGTATTTATATTGGACACAAAAATGACAAAAAGAAAGATCTTTATAAATTAGTATAAAGAAGAAATGTCAAAAAGTAGTACTATAAAATAATTATAAAAGTAGCATATATTACTTATTTCAAGTCTTCCGAAGTCAATCATTTTGCGTGAGGAAAAGGCATATATTCATATAATATAAGCTTTGGATTGTATGGAAAGGAAAAATGCCAAATTCCTTGGAACAGTATGACATTAACTTTTTGATGAACTGTTCATTTAAAGTTGGCATGGCTAATAAAAATGTATCTATTTTCTAAATGCAGTTCATCTAATTCCATCACAATTTTAAACTGAAGATATGTGCCCGCTACACTGTATGAAAGTTTCTCTCATTTTCGATGAAATTACGCTTTTTATATCTTTTATTATGTCTACATTGATTATTATTCATGTCATTATTTCAGGCATGATGGCCGCCTCCCACGAAAAAAAATCACAGGGTTGCCCTCTACCACCTGCAGGTCTTGATTTGAAAGTTAAAAAATCTGATCATCCTACTTCTAAAGAAACTCTCACACATACACACACATACCAATTCCCAATTTGAGTAAATGTGACTCAGTGAAGGGTTGGCTGCATGTCTCTGTGTGGGCACACTTATCAGACAGTGATATGAGCAGAGTTGCATGTTAACTGGGCTCAGCCGCCGATGGCTGGTACGACGCTAGATAAGGTGGAATTGCTGCAACACCTGTTGGAGGCAACCTTGACATTTTATCAGCTCAGAAAAATATCCTTAAATACCACGAACTGCCTGCAGCCACTCCTAACACCAGTCAGAGAGTCAACTCGGGGAAAAAATCCAACTGAAACTTCTTTGCTGCTCTGCTTGGATCACTTTAGCTCATGCTAGTGCGGATCTAGGGACGATTGATGGCCCTTTAGGGATATATATAAATATATATGTTGTATAACTGATTAATGCTTCCACAGGACCGTGCATTGAGTTCGGAGATTATCATGGAAATCCTGCTTCTGGCCTTTATTAGTATTCATATAAGGATCAATGTCTTTGGCGTATAAATAATCCATGGTAGACTGCTATCCGCTTTAGATGAATAATCCTAGAACTTTGTGCACAGTACATCAGTATTCCTGTATGGATGGCGTGATCTGGTGTAAATTTATAGGCCTGTTGGGGTTTTTATCAGTTCTGTAAGTCTGTATGTCTCTGCAAAGGCCTGTGCTGCTCCAGGTGTTCTGGAAGATTTTCTCTGAAGATTCATTTCCCTTTTTACAAAGGGAACAATGTCGTAAAAATAAAATAAACAATAAAACCTTCACTTCTTGGATGAAGAAGGGTGGTATTAGAAGGGAATCAGAGAGATAAGGGAAAAATACAGGGGGGTTCAAGGTTTAGTCGGTTAATGTGGGCTATTTAGCTACTTTCAGGGCATTCACAAGAATCTGTGTATTCTTTATACAGAGGACATTTTACATTTCACCAATATTTTATTATAACATAGCAGTGGTTTTTGTGAAGAACATACCGTTTATTTTAATCTATTTAAAATACTTTTTTTTTGGTTCAAATTAAGTATAGTTTAAATCTATTAACATATTTATTGACAAATAACTGACGGTTATAAAAATTTTAATTATACTGTGCTTGGCATATTACTTGTGCACAATGAACTTTTCTTAATGTTAAGTCTAAAATGTGTTTTAATTTCACTTTTGTTGAGGATTGTATGATCTTTTAATAATATCAGATTTTAAATCCAAAATATTTAAAGTGTCCCTGGAGTATACTCGCAAAAGTTCCTTTTTAGCCCAACAAAATATACTAAGTATATATATATATAAAACTGTACTTCAGCATTAAGTAAATTGAATTAAGTAGTATATCACTACTACAATTAAAGAGCATTAAAGCGGTAGTTTACCCAAAAATGAAAATTATCCAGTCTTTTACTCACCTTTGAAGATTCCTAGGTGTAAGTGACTTTCCTCTTTCAGAATCGAAATCGAAATAAAAATTGTCCAGACCCCTCCAAGCCTTTGAATGCGTTTAAATGGGTGATAGCCCTTACACTTCGGAAGACGTGAAAAAACGACTTTGTATTTGTAATAAAAAGTCCTGCTGTCGCGAATCCATGCATTTTTCTACAATAAATATCCATATTTCAAACTTAATAAGCACTTTTCTCTCATGTCTGTTGTCTGTGGAAACCGGAAGCAAATATGTACTAAAGTATTAGTAATAATAATAATAATGATAATGATAATAATAATAATAATAATACAATCAATCAGTTAGTCAGTCAATCATTCTTACTTTAAGTGAACACGGAGGCATACAATGTAATAATTTAATATTTATTTAAATATTTATAATATTTTTAAATAATATATATAAATTATTTTATTATTTAAAAAATATATAAAAATAATTTAATAATTTCAGCATCTTTCAACACTTTTATGTTAAAGTTTTGTATGCTGTTTAGTATGCTGAGTGAGTAGCACAAGACAGGAAAGAACCGATTTCATACTGGAACTATAACAAGAGTAGATGGAGTGGAAAATTGGTGACTTAAATTAGTCATATCTTTCTTCTACAATGCTTCTCTTGCTCTCACTCTCTTTCTCAGTTGGGCTAGCTGTCAAAAGAGTGATCTTCTTGATTCGAACATTCACCGTATGCGTAGATAAGCACAGTATGGGCTTTGATACTCACAAACCATTGCAGCAGTGCTCAGGTATGCCCCTGTTGGCTGAAGGCAAAGGTTACAGTTTGGCATTGAATAGTAAACTTTCTCCCTTCAGACAAAATGAGTTACGGTGCTCCGGCGAGGCTTTTCAACTGCCTTTCTTTCAGTTATACACACACCCACATGACTCTGTAGGTCGACTGGCTTTGAACTTGTGAAGCTCAAAGCTTGGCCTCTGTGGCAGTGGGTGCTTGTTCTTTGTGTTTTATGTATAATGTGATAAAGCGAGCAGGGTTTTGAGGGGCAAACCCAACCGCTGAATAATAGAATACAAAAAAATTCTTAGACTTCCCCGAAATCCATGCTAGTGAAAGATGAATGAAAGAAAAAGCAGCTCTTTTATATGATACCTTGGCTCACTGACTAGCAGCTAGTCATCCGGCTCATGCTGGGTTCACACAGATATCAAGGTGACAAAGTGACACACTAACATAAGTGAAACACATGCTCATACAGCGCTGTGATATTATCATGATATTCTCCAATATGGCCTATTTGAAGAAGTAAAAATGGTTGCGGATTTTTGAACAGAATGTCATGTTGTGTGAAGAGTGACAATGATAATATCCAACATAGGCTTGTATCGCCTCTGTGAATAAATAAATGCCCCTTATACCTGGTTGGACAATCACCTTTTTTTTATATATATATAGCGCTTTTATAACAGTATACAAATTTGGAGAATAGAGTGTCAGTAATGTATAATGACAAGATGAAACACTCAATTTTCAGCTAAAGGCATTTCGTTATTGAATGCAGAAAGCTAATTGTCTAGATCAGCTCAGTTTCATTAGGATCTTTGTAATTAAATTGACCGTAATCGCTAGAAATTAGCTGTTCCCATGTATGCAAGCCAGATGAAACAGTGGCAAGTAACCAAAACTCATTCTGTGACAGAATGGAGAAAAAAAACAAAAAAACCTTGAATGAACCAAGCTCAGTTATGCCAGACGAAAACTGCACTTCATTTCCAGTTTTTTTTTTTACGATGTAATGAGTGCATTATGTGTTATGGGGAGTGTTCCTGGTTCTGGTTGATCTAATTAATGCAGCCTAACAATCCTTTAAGGGATTTAAATAATAGAAGTGTATTAATGTGTTATGTGTAAGACAGGTTATAGAGATGTGTCTTTAATCTAGATTTAAACTGATAGAGTGTGTCTGCCTCCAGAACAGTGTTAGGTAGACTGTTCCAGAGTTTGGGGGCTAAATAGGAAAAGGATTTGCCGCCCGCAGTCGATTTTGTTATTCTAGGTCTTATCAAATGGCCAGAGTTTTGAGAATGCAGCTTAAGTACTGAGAAGCTAAGCTGTTCAGAGCTTTACAAGTAATTACCAGGATTTTAAAATCTATCCAATGTTTGATAAGGAGCCAGTGCAGGTTTGACAGAACTGGGCTAATATGGTCATACTTTCTAGTTCTACTAAGGACACTAGCTGCTGCGTTTTGGACCAGCTGTAGTTTGTTGTTACAAATGACAACATTTACTGTAGCACCTATAGAGTTTGATTTGATTGGCATATCGCTGAATTAACACTTGCTTTGATGACTAGTCAATCAGGTCAATGGCATCAAGGCATCCTCACATACTCACTGACTACCTGTTTAAAGCAAACCAGCCAATCACAGGACAGCAGCCGTATGCATTAGGTATGTAGACATGGTCAAGACAGTATATCAAACCAAATGGCTTTTACTAAAAATAAATTAATTAACATTTTACAAAACAGTAACTTTTTTTCCTGTTTTTTTTTTTTTTTTTTTAAGATGAATTCAGGCTATACCTGCTTGAACTATTCAATTTCCAACTATAACAACATTCCATTGACTGCCGCATAGTAGGTGTCTTATAATTAGAGTAAATCACTGTTAGCTTTCCAGGTGTCAGCAAACTTCAAACAAATTGTGGAAGATAGATGATGCTATGCGAAGCTAGCATTTGGTGTAAGATTGTCAACAGAGACGATAATATATCTTTTTATACATGCCTGCTGCTTCAGATGTCTTCTAAATATGTTTATTATCAATTTAAAGTTGCATCTTTGAGGGATTTGATGGTTTTTGTTTGCTTTTGCTTGGCATCATACATCTGCACCATGGAGTTTAGAGGTTCCATAGAAATCTGACATTGAGTTGCATCTATTTGCTTTTTAATAAAACGTTTTAGGGATATATTTAATAACATTTAATAATGTTTTAAGACATTATAAATTTCAACATGTCTGCATTAGCAAAACATTTCATGAAAGCAACACCAGTGAGTTTTGAGACAAATTAGCTTCAGTTGTTTGCAGATACCCTTGGTTTGATATTTTGTTATCTATAATGCAAGAAATAGTTCACCCAAAAATTAAAATGTGCTTAAAATGTACTTGGTTAAGACAAGCTTGTTTCTTTATCATGTCAGAACAAATTTGGAGAAAGACATCACTTGCTCACCGATGCAGTGAATGGGTGCCGTCAGAATGAGGATTGAAATCTATAAATATGTTTTAACTTGAAACCATGGTTTCTTATCAAATCCATACAAATCCTCCAGTGTCAAAATCCACCAACTCGTTTGTTTAGAACTGCTGTTTTGGCTTGTATATGGTGTTTGATCTGTGAATATTTCTCACCTTATTCAGGAAAGACAACTGTTTCACTGGAGAAAGCATTATAGAGGTTGTGTTTTCTTAGCCAAAGCAACGGTGTGAAGGTTCATTTTTGGGTGATTTGTTTTTTTTGGGCCACTGTGCACTAACAAACACAAACATATCAGGGAAGGAACCAATCCAGAACCCTTTCACCAGCATCCTGACAGCAGATTGCAGAGGAACACGAGAGTACTGTAAAAGTGTACGACGGGCTCCCAAAAGTACAGTATGACATTTCAGTTATGCAAGACTGGTAAGGTTAAAATAGAGACATCAGAAAGGCATTTCATTTGGAAATGCTTTTATTCCAATAGGTTCTGTTACTTTTTCTCCATAGAGGATTGCTGAACTTCGAAGCACCTTATTAGGACACAATGAAAACTGTTTCAACATTAATATGAGCGAAGTGACAATAGGGTTTTCGGTGCAGTCTCTTAAACACCAACTCAGGGCCCAATTACTGACAAAAACGAAGCTGACTCACTGACAGCAGGGCATTATGGGCCAGCTAATACTAGAGCTGTTGACGTGAAGCTTGTGGCTGACTCAGAAAACCTGATACTCTAATGTGTAGCACTTGCTGAAACCCGCCACATTATGCAGAAATGCTGCTGCTAATGTGCTTCCTGTGACACAAGGGATTTTGAAGGCCTAATTTCAAGAATACTTTTGCTAAAATGCTAGGCTGAACTGAAACAAAGCCTGAACTGAAGTTTTCAACCTTTTGATAATAATAGTCAGTACAAATTGTATTTTGTATTGGGTCTGAGATGGGTTATTTATTAGTTTTTTTTTTATTAAGTATTTGTGGGAAATTATTTCAACGAAGCAGCCATTGTATATTCCTTGTGCATTCTATGTCTTTACTGTTACTTGATAACTTAATGCATTCTGGCTAAACAAAAGTAGACTGTTCATTTATTAAATACATTACTAGATACTTCAATGATAATTTTTTTGATTGAAGATAAACAAATTAAACTAAAATGTATAGCTTGAGCTGACTCACTGAAATCATTAGAATTTAGCACTCTAATTATTACGATTCAAACTTTTTTATTTTAATAGATTTAAATGTAATTTATTCCTTTTTGGGCTGCCATTATTCCAGACTTATGTCAAATGTTCAGGAACAAGTCAATTATACAGCTACATATTTTTAAATGAATCATACTTGGCCAAATAAATGATTCAAAATATCGCTATATATTGAAATATAATTAATTTTGTAGTAAGATTTTATGTTTCCTCTATTTGTGAAGATAAATTAGTTTGATTCTGTAATTTTATGCTTTTAATCGTCTTAAATCTGAATGTGTACAAATGTAATTCACAGTGGCATCATTGTTACATCAGTCAGTGGAACAACAGCTCCATTAATCCTCATCACAGTGACTGTCACATTTACACACTCTCTCTCTCTCTCTCGATTTAATCAAAGAGATAATTAGTAGATAATTAGTGGGTTGGAAATTTGGGCAAGGAATAGAAAAAAGACAAAACAGTTTTACTTTGTTCATCAGAGGCTAGATTGAGGCACAATCTGTCTGGGAGTCCGTCTCCACCGTCAGGGGAATTGGGAAGTTGTGGAGGTATGTGTGTGTTCCCCTTCCACACAACAGGGAAAACAACCCGTCTCTAATCACAATATAGGGACGATCATAAGGAGGGGGGAAGATCATAAACACTGTGTTAAAGTAGGTTCAGCTACTTAAACTTAAATGTTATAGTTGAACCACTGATGGCAGGTGGACTATTCTGACAATGTCTTTCATACTTTTCTTTATTATGCCAGTGTTCATTGCTTGGCAGTCAATGGGACACTCGCAAGTCCCGGTTTTCACCCAAAATATCTTAAAGGAGTCATACAAAGCCAATTTTCCACAAGCTAATATGATTCTTTAGGGTCTTAATGGAAAGTTTGTAATAT
>JAUMHI010000054.1:4102555-4123072 GCA_032359435.1 Enteromius unitaeniatus | reverse complement strand
AACAACAAAACACCTCAATCTCTTAGGAGTCTTGCTTGTCTCTGCGTCTCAGTCTGATGACGGCTCACTCAGGGCGGCTCTGAGGAAAGACACCAGTTCAGTCTGTGTGACACGCTGCTGTCAATCAACTATTGTGGGAGTGGTCTCTGTCTGTGTGACGCTACATGCATTCGAGAATTTGTATACCTTATGCAGAACTTGTTTTTATTAAATCAAAAGAAAACTACTGGTGGATCTTTATCATTGTAGAGTGATTGTGTACACACACTCCAAATCCATTTCAGTCCAAACTGCTTGAAAACGTGCATGTAGCACCGCATGACCCCTTTAAATTGTATTTCGAATTTTGGGATGGAGTAACTTTGGTCACTTTACACGTCAGTCGAACATTCTGCTTCTGTCTAGTTATCAACTACAAAAAGCAAGTTGTCAAAATCTGGTAATACAAAACTGAATTCATGCTAACTATCACAAGTGTAGCGATGGCGAGATATAATTGTCAGTAACAGAGGAGGAGGCTTCATAAACGAGGTCTATTGAATCATAATTTAGTCCATTAGAGCAAAATCTAGTATATTAAATCATAATTTAGTCCATTTGAAGAAGGAGTAGCTCACATTAGATTGTTGTTATCTCTAATGGAGAGCGTAAGGCTTGAATTTTAATTCAGACTTTTATGTTCTTTAAATCCATGCACTCTGTCGTATCGGGCGACATTTCCGTTTCTCATTATTCTCATGCTGAATGCAACCGCTCGGCCCTTTTGTCTGGTCAGTTGCCCTTCATGCTGGAGAAGGACATTAAAAATGAGATTTGGAGGGCCCTTTATCACTGCTGGACGGCACGCCTGAGGCACGGCCAGCGAGGAGGCCCGGTGAAATATAGCGCGTCTATCTGCTGAGGAGACACTAACCATGCTTTTATATGGGTATTGATTCACTGGCCGTTCTCTTTATGAAAAAGCCACTTTTTTGTTATCTGTTTCAGCCAGTTATTAAAGAGGAAATTGAGTTATAATTCTGATGGATTTTTGTAGCATGTTTTTCCTCATTTCCTCTGTCTCTCTGTTTCACCTCATCAATTGCTTTGCATGTCTTTATTCTGTTATTCTGCGCATGTCATGTCAAACTTCTTAATTAATAGGCAATTTAATAGACAATATGCAAGCAAAACACCTTAGTTCACCCGAAAATGAACATTTCTGCTGACCCCCAGGGCATCCGAGATGTAGGTGACTTTGTTTCTTCAGCAGAACACAAACACAAAGACTTTGAATTCAAACTGTTGCAGTCTGTCATTCATGTAATGGACGTCAATGGGACTCAAAAAAAACATACACAGACAAAAGCAAATTAAACCCTGTGCCTTGTGACAATGCATTGAAAGACACAGAATGATCGGTCTTTGCAAGAAACTGAACAGCATTTATATAGTTTTTTTTACCTCTGATCCACCGCCAGGTCTTACTTTACTGAGGACGTTCACAACAGCCGGCCCCTGACGCGTCTTCTTCTTCCTTTGTGGTGGATCGCAGACTTATAAGTGCAGTACTGCCACCTATCTCTCAAATGGACATTGAAAATGTTGATTTAGTTTAGTTAATAGAAGTTAATTATAAAGAATATCTATTTATGACATTATTTACTCTGTTGTGGCGAGCCAATCAGAATCATGAAATGGTATTTTTTTTCCAATAATCAACACTAAAATACTAACTTTTCCATTACTATTCTCCTGTTGACACAGCTGATTTCCAGGGACATATATTACACTTTATCAGTCACAATACTATATACTGATATCAGTACAATTATAGGAGCATTAACAAATCTGCAATTCATTACAGGACAGCACTGCAATATAATGGCAAATAATTGATTGTGATTATTGCTTTTGATTGTAATGATGATGGTTTACTGCTTTATGCATCAGAAAACCAATATTTTAGATAACACCACATTTTATGGTCTCTTTACTAGTTGCTTGTAAGCAGACTTATTACTTGAATATTAGCCATTTATTAGTAGTAATTAAGCACTTTTTACTGCCTTATTCTGCACCCCTAAATCTAATAAATACTTAACCTAACAACTAACTGTTAATAAGCAGCAAATTTAGAATTTATTGAGAGAAAAGTATTGGTTAATAGTGAATAAGTGTTAACCATACTAAAGTTTTACAAGATTTTACTTTGTTTATCTTGGTAAAAGAAGAAAACAGTTATTCAGACGGGGAATCAATTATATTTAGAAAAGCAAGCAAAGAACATTCCCCATCACTGAAACATCAATGACTGACTAAAGCTGTCAAGTTCATCAAATTCTCATGTTATTAACACTCCTAAACCAAAAGATCTCTTACTTGCATCCTATCTGCAATTTTTTGTTCATGCTTAGAGAATTTCAGAGACGTGCTGAAATTCAGTCGGTTCAGACTTGCAGTGAACAAAAGTGAGCATTTTTTGTGCCCCCTTAAACTTCATAAAAGTGATGCCATAGAAGAACTAAATGGTTCCATAAGAACTTTTAACATCTAAAGAACCTTTCTATTTCACAAACGTTTCTTTGTAGCAAAAGAGAGATGGATCTTTAAAGAACCTTTGACTAAATGGTACTTTGGTGAAACCTAAAAATGTTTTTTCTATGGCATCGCTATTTTAAAGTGTCCCTGGGTGATAAAAAGGTTCCTTTTTTGTTTCTGGGAGTCCCACACAACAGGTTGGCATGCATAGGTCAAAAAACACGTACATTGTCTTATGCATTTATTTTTACCTTACTTACTCAAAGACGGCCAAACGATTCACTCAACAATTAATTTTTCCAAACCTCTCCTTTGCGTTATAAACAGCTATTTTTACTGCTCCAAAAGCGACACCTAGAGGCAAAGAATGAATTAGCATTTTCATTCAGACCAATGCCAAAAGACTAACAAGTTGGCAGGCAGTATGCTAATGTTTCACGTTGAGGTCAGTTTCAATGATTCAGAGTCGACTCCTTCTTTTGAGAGACGATAACTTTATGCACTTTCAGATTTACACTTTAAAAGTGCATCTTGAATTTGTTTATTTTGGTGCCATATTTGCCCCGAGCTTCCACGGGCGAATAAGTATGTACAACAAGACTGTGCTCTTACAGTGTTTTGACAAGTATTCCCGTGAAGTATTTTTCTGGCCTTACGTTACCTCAAGCCATGTGCCAAAGTTTTTATAAGACACGGTTCTTGTTATAGTTGTGGATAGTATCATGATGAGCAGAGTTTAACTCACCTACAAAGGTGTCAAGGAGAGAGAGTGTATCCTGTGAGCACAAGGTAAAGTCTGCGCTGGCTTTGTGTTTGGCCTGATGAGCTGGGCGTTTTCTGCACAGGAAGCGGCCGTGAAAGTAATGCTTGGTAAAGGGTTTTGCCATCAGGAGAGGAGATAAGGTGTTCTCTCACTTTCTGGATCTCTCTCTCTCTCTTTCTGGCTGCAGCGCTTTTAAGTGGTTCAGCCTTTGAAGTGGAGGCAATTGGTTCTTGCTGCATGTATTGCCATGGAAACCATTTGACTCTGCCATCCACAAAGAGCCCCCTGTAATATGAGATCATCTTTGGAAGCCAGTCGGGGTCCGTCCTGTAGGTTTAAGAGGTGTGTGAGTCTCCTTACCTGTCGTACAAGTCTTTGTGTTGTGTGGAAGACTGAAAGCCATCTATCTCTATTTTCTAGCTGTCTGTTGTTCTGTCATGAACATCTCCCTTAGAAATCTGAGAATGTTTCCTAACACGCTTAAATCAACTCATAACATCGTATTATTCCCTCTCGAAGGTGCTTCTGACTTTTGTTTCTGCGTATCTCTGGGTTTGAAAGCCGACAAGTAGATTTTCCACTCAGCCAGACACATGCGCCAAAGCGCTCGCATTTGTTCTGCGCCTATTTCCTCCAGAAATAATCTCATTTTGGAGCTGGCTGGTGTTTGGCAGTTTCTACGCTCTCATCCCAGGAGCCTCTCACTCTTCGCTGTCTTTCGGCAGCAGGAGGGTTTGATTTGATAAAACCACTGCAGAAACATCCTCCGTGCTCGCTTGTTTACCTCCACTGACTCGGCCGCTGCTTCAAAGCCGGTGTAGACAACATTGGGAACTGGGGAACTAGCAAGAGCGTGTGTGATCTCGTCCTGTCAGTGTTTCTGTTCGCCGCTGTTTGTGTGTGTTAGAGATTAACTGATGGCCATGGACGGGCTTTCTGAAGCTTCGCTGGTCTTAGTTGGAGTCAGGAGGGAGATGTGGGTGTAATTGAGGTCGTTTGTCAAAGTCTAGGCTGGCCGCTGTCTGTTGAACAAAACATAATGTTGGTTTTTATATATAGAAAAGGTGGAATTGATGTTTACCAGGCCAGAATCTCATGAAAAAGGTTTTTTTGTATATAAACCTCTCACATAGTTCATATAATACAACTTTGTTGAACATATAAACCCCTTTCTGATTTGTAATTACTGAAGTTAGATGCTTTCCATGCAGGCTCTGATATACTCACAGCAGGTTATTTTCACTCTTCACTCTCGATTAAAAAATAAGACTTAAGAAAGCATCTGATGTGGATATGTTTGTTATCCACATTTAGTCTTTTGTTTGCCTTAATGTATGAGATTTTAGCCCGTTGTCTATACATACAGTACTTTGTCATGTCCTTGTTATGAAAATTGTAGTGTGCTGGATATAATGTAAAATATACTGTCTTTTATATTCTGCAATTATTTGATTAAAAATACTGTAAATAAAAGAAACCCTAATATTGTAAAAAAAAAAAAATATTGCAACTATGTTTTATTTGAATATATAATAACATTTAATTTATTTATTATTTAAATTTCACTTTACATAATTTTTAAGTAAATAGTTTTTTTTGAATTGATGTCTTTTCCAGGTGTATTGTGTAAATAATCAATGCAATTAATAAAGTCGTTAAAATGCTAGAGCATATTTCTGAAAGTCTAGTCTTTTTTTAAATAGAAAAGCTGCCTTGAAGCATGCAGAAGTATATTTATTTTTAAAAAGTTAGCTAGTTCAAATGGCTCAGCAGAACATGAATGAGCCGTGTGTTATCTGTGGGAACTGATTAGTCTTGTCTCTTTGTTTCCGCTCATGCAGTCTGGTTTACACAAGTCTTCTCTGTCTGAATACGTATTAACGGGTCTATTGGGTCATTACTGAGCCGCAGGAACATCGCTCTCTTCCTGTAATCTCATGCTTTCTCTTTATCTCGCTCATTTTCCCTTTTCATAATTCTGTCTTTTTAAGCCACCGACAGAGCTCTGCAGTCCTGAGTGTGAGTGTGTGAGACACTGTTATCTGGAGGCGACTAAACTCTTCCTCTTAGAGTTCTCTGTGGTGTCTATCACAAAAGCACAGCATGCAGGGCAGCATCCCAGTGATCAGATACTCATCAGGTCTGGGTATCGACAGCTAAACACCCGTCATGCTAATCAGACGACTTATGCCTAAAGAAAACTTAAAGAGTCATTTAAAGGGTAACTCCACCTCAGAGAAGCTTTATATCTCTGATTGATTCAGTCCCACCTTTAAACTCTGTTTTTTAGAAGAAACATTAATATTCTGACATGTTTTTAATGTATTTCTGTAAACAAAGCTAATTTTAGTTAGTCTTCAGTGTCACATGATCCTTCACATTTAATGTTCTGTCACATTTAGAATTCATGACTTGACTTGAATCATTAAGAGCTTAGAAATTCTGGCTACAGTGATACTTTAGAATCATATGTGTTGCTTTTCAGATGCCAGTTTTTGATAAAACTGATATTGTACCCTGGTTTCTGGACCAGACTTTCAATCTAATCTTACGAATGTAATAAATCAGCAAAAGAGTATAAAGAAAAACTCTCTTTTATGGCCTCTGATACACACTATACACTCTAACATAAATGCTATTATTTGGAAGGATGCGTTATATTGATCAAATGTGCCAGATTTTTATATTGTTAAAAAAAGATAAGTGCTGTTCTTTTGAACTTTTTCATATCACAGCTCCTAACAAAAATATAACTGGTTGTAACAAAATAACAAAAGCCGCAAGTAAGCATATTAGAATGATTTCTGAAAGATCACGTGATGCTGAAAATACTGCTTCGATCACAGGAATATATTATATTTTAAAATATATTCAAATAGAAAGACATTTAATAATATTTCACAATATTTTGCTGCATTTTTTATTCAATAAATGCAACATTTGTAAGCATTAAAGAATATTTATCAAACATATCTTTATTTTTAAAGATCTTTATTTTAATATTTTTTATTTGTTAATAATTTCTTTATTTTATTTTCTATTTCTGTGTTTAATTATTTATTTATTTATTTTTTTTGGAGTGATGGTATGTTTAGTTAGAGTGTTTAGCCCTGGATTTTCTTGGCAATAAGCGGTGACTGTGGAGCAGTTTGATTGGAGAGCAGGAGAAGAAGGCTGGCATGTTTGTCATTTCTTATGCATGCTCTTTATTGTAAATGTCATGGGTTCACAGGGCGGTGGGGGATGTTTGGGGGGTATTGATTATCTACATAATTAAGCATTCTTTAAGTACTTGGCTTTTGATTGGGCTTTCAAATGCTAATTCTGACCGCTTGTCTCAGAGCACGGCACAATCAGAGCTTGATTTGTTGGGATAAAGTTGATGTTAACGGAGTATGGCAGAATTGCAGGGGTGACCTCTTGCATTTTAGCTAGTTTCCAAAAATTAGAGAGAGAAATGCAACAAAGGCCTGTCAGATGTGAGGTGTCAGACACGGACCCTGCTACATCAATGACCTTGGCCCCTCTGCCAGGCTATCAAAGGTTATGATGCTGTAGGCCAGAGATGATAGAGACTAGTTTATGAGCCTTTGTCAGGGGTCCCAGCTTTCTCTCCTGAGTGTAAAATCTCCAAAAGAGCTCAACCGCCCACATTTTGATCGTTGAAGAAAAGCGTTGCGAATACCTGGGTATTCAAATATGTTTTCGGGTTTACTGCTATTAAAAGTACAGTATATCCCTATCCCATATTATAAACCATGAACATTACATTATTTCTGTAAAGAGTTCATAAATTGTTCTCTAATTTTTATCTCCACTCTACGTCTGCATCTATTTGCTAGCGTATCTATAAATGTGTTTTTTTGCAAACCAGACATGAAAAACAAGTCTTATAGCTCTGTAAAAAAATAAAAACACAGCTTGTGCCGTTATTTGAACAATCAAAACAAATAGAACAAAGCCAGTTTCATCTTCTAAGGTAATATTATTTTGGACTGAATTCCCCAGGGCAAGCACAACCAAGAACGTCTTTTTACAGCTCAAAGAGAAACAGTAGATTGCATTTAAGATCGAGATCACTCAGGGAATAATGCAACCCGGAATGTGCCGGTGTCTCTCCCTGAAATGAATATGTCTGTGAGCTCTGCTCATTTCTGCTCAGCTCAAGCAAATCTCACTCCTAGACAGACTTGAGGGTCACCATTAAGAGGTGGATCATTGCGGATCCAGACATCCAGGGTCTTCAGTCCATGGCACATTATGAAGTTGCCACAACCTCTTTAGGGTCAAGATTAAATATTCTCCCAGAGAATATTTGGGATTTTTAATTAACCATTTATAAAGACATGCATTAAAACCAAAAAATAGGGCCAGTTTAAGTTGATAATTTCCCACTCCATGATAGATCTCATTTGCATATTGACATTTATATGTGTTATACAGCATGTTCACATAAAGTTATATAGCTAATCTCAACTGCTTGATTGTATGTATTATAAAAAATTGTAAACTATATTATTGTGCAGCTCTTTATGTAAAGATGCAATTGTTTACTTTTATCAAAATGCAAACAATGAATTTTCAAAGATCAATTTTCCATATTTTCTCTTCCTGTTTATTTGAAACTTTTCAATTTTTTTTTTTTCTGAGTAAAAAAGTGCAGCGTTTAAAGCATGCACATATTGAACTATTATAAACAATGGCATCCTGAAATGAAAACTACGGTACAAATAAAATTAGTTCGACTAGCGGAACACAAAGCCAAATTCGACTTGGCAATTTTGAGATGCAGCTTGAGCATTCTTTACGATTTCTTTCTTTGTGTTACACAGGAGGAAAAAAAAGAGTCATACATTTACAATTACAAGATCAGTAAATAATTGTACTCATTTTTAATTCAAATTTTGCCTGAACTGACCTTTTAATATATAAAAGGCATACGAAGGTAAATCCATGGTCAAGTTTGAAACATTCATTGGCTCATTATCTCCTGTGGAGGGAACTGTTTTTGTATTGGTAGTAACACAAGCTTTTTATCTGGATTGCAGCGTGCTGGAACCATAAGACCCACATTAAGTAGCTAACCAACCCCTGCGGTTGGATTAAATTTAGAGTTGCCATGGACCCGCTGGTTTCATTTCCTAAAACATTTCCCGAGCGTGACTCAAACAGCTGCGTCAGTCAGCGGGAGGCACTATACATTAAGCCGCCTCCCTGCCGGCAAACTGCGAATAGTAATTAAGCTATGGAAGTAGCTAAATGAGGCTTTAACAGTCATGCCAAGCTTATGATTGTAACTGTGTGAGCGAGCTCAGATCAGAAAGAAAGGTGGGAGTTAAACTTTGATCGTCCTCTTCTTCTTTGCGTCTTTTGATCCCTCCCAAACGACCCGTACACAGAAAGAACTCTTTGAGCTTTGAGGATTTGAAGTGCTCTGTACTTTCATTTCGTCAATTGTCATGACACCACACGTTTACACGCCGAACAAAAGATGTCTGTTTTAAGGCAAAGGTGGTCATTAGCGGGTGTTCGTATTGATTTCATTATGTTGTAATACATTTTCTTTTGTAAGTAAAATTGAATTGTACAACACAGCAACTGATCAATTTAATTGCACAGGAGGCTAAACAGATATTGACCAGCCAAGCATGAGATGTACAGGCTTTTTGCTGTTTCTTTGGCAGACGTTTCATCATAGTTGTGCCTGGCAGATGGTGGATCCTACAGCACGACAAAATAAAATCAATCGAAGTTTCTTTGTCTCCCTGTGTGACTTTTCCCCTCGTTGCAGTATATCACGTCAACCTTCATTTGCCGTTTCAGGTCTTCAGACTGTGCTGCATGATTCTGAGCTGACCATGTCAAATGAATGGGACTGAATAACATTAACATAACTGCTTTTGCCAGGTGCAGTACTTGACTACATCCCAAAGCATCTCTTTTTTCCTGTACGCTAACTTTTCTTGCAGGACTACCAGAACCTGTTTTATTCAGTGGCAGTTCTGGCTGACTGGAAGACGTTTTGGTGCTGTGAATGCTCAGATATAATTATCAGATCCTATTAAACTTTAAATCCAGCTAAAGACGTATAAATTCAACATGCTATTAAGTTGCCGCTGTATGACTTTTGGCATCTTATTTGTTGATAAAAATAAATATTTGTGGATGTTTTGCAAACAATGATAGAAAAATACAATAATACTTTTCGTTTCTTGGTTTCCAGCAAGGGATCATTTATCCATGAATGTATGTAATTATTTATTAATTTAGTGTAATACATTTTATCTTTAATGGACCCCTCTATTTTTTTTTTATAAACCAAGCAAAACTGCTACAAAAGCATATTCATGCTTTTTTTGTATACAGTGGAGGAATTAATTATTTGACCCCTCTCTGATTTTGTAAGTTTGTCCAATGACAAAGAAATGAAAAGTCTCAGAACAGTATAATTTTAATGGTAGGTTTATTTTATCAGTGCCAGATAGCACATCAAAAGGAACATTGGAAAAATAACTTTAAATAAAAGATAAAAACTCATTGAGTGAAATAAGTAATTGAACCCTTTAACAAAAAACATGTTAGTGGCCAAGCCCTTGTTTGCAAGCACAGAGGTCAAATGTTTTCGTGTGTCTTAACTGAGGAGAGGACTGAGTCTTGCCACATCACCATAAAACTGATGAAGTGTTTGTCCTTCTATATATTTCTTCTATCTCTACATATGATCATGGACCTTAACTAGAGTGACCATCAGTTTCTTGGTCACCACGGTAACCAAAACCCTTCTCCATCAGTTGCTCAGTTTGGCAGGAGGCTAGATCCATTAAAAGTACTGGTTATTTCAGACTTCTTCCATTAATGTTAACAGAGACTATATGCTTCTGTGACCCTTCAGTAAGGCAGATTTTTTCATTTATTTATTTTTAACTCTTGCACAGATGTATGACTTGGCGCAAACCAAGCTCTTCAGGCAGTTCCTTTTGACTTCATGGTTTTTACAAAGTTGGGGCTTGTCCAAACCTCCTAAAACAGCTTGTTTAAACACACCCCCACTTCTTTACGTGAATTTGTTTTTAAACACCACCCAAATATTTACGCAAAGAAAGAAGGCGGAGCTATTATTCTGTCTGTAGTGTTGCTGCAGGCGCCATGTTCTGGAGACGCTGAGTGTCATTGTGAAAGTCAAACTACTTTGTTTGTGCTTCCAAAAGAGACACAACTAGTGTGTTCAGCACAATTACGGAGGACTCATTTCTGAACCTGACAGAGCAATCTATGCATAAAGCTATAAAGTGGAGCAATTCTAACTGCAAGGACAGTCTGTTACCCGAGTTACGTCTTCCGCCATTTTGGAGATTACTTAAGAATGTTTTTTTGACTTAATAGACATTGTCTACGTTCACGGGTAAGCATGTGTATGTGCTGTGATACTCCAAATTGATGGAAGAACTCAGAGGAGAAGAATGGTTGAGTAAATTGTGTTATTTTTGGGGGTTTTTGCGCAAAACAAAAGTTGAGCCACTGATGTCACATGAACTGTTTTGTCAGAAGCATCTTATTTTGTGTGCCGAAGATGAGCAAAGGTCTTATGGGTTTGGAACAACATGAGGCTAATGTTATTAAAGTAATTAATAACAGCATTTTCATTTTGGGATGAACTAACCCTTGAAGGCATAATAGAATGAAATAAGAACAATGAATGTTACATTTGATCATTTTAATGCATCCTTATTGTCAAAAAGTTGCAAAAAAACGAACTTTTTTTTTATTGTGGTGTAAATAGTACACATTGTATGCTGGATTCAAACTTGTATCACCTGTGCTATCAATGTATCTCCAGCATGCTAACAGCTCTGACCCTAGGTAACTCCACAGGAGCCATAACTAGTATCTTTCCATATGTCTCTCTTTCTCTACGCTTGTGTTTGTCCTGAAAAGTTCACCTCTCAGTATGCTACACTCCTTCATTGCCATGGTTACAACATGTCATCCCTCTGTAGTCTTTATCTTTAATTATTTTTAGACAAATGTGAGCCTTTTTTCCTTCTATAATTCTAATATTTGCTGGCAGTCTGTGAGTCCCCAGGCGGGTCCGGCACGATTAGTGCGCTCGCCGCCATTTGCATAAGAAAAGTGAGGCGGCGTTTGCGCTAGTAGCCCTGGAGGAGGATTAGCAACATTAGCATTCTGCAGTCTGCAGCACGGTGTGTGCGCTGGAGACTTCAGCTGCTACAGGTTGCTACTGTGTGACCTTTACAACTTTCTTTCCAGTTTTTCCGTGGTGAAATATTTTCAGTGTAACACATTAGAAAGAAGGTATAAATGCAATATGACTGTAAAAATCCAGATACTATCCAGACAGGAAACATGTTTTGTAAACACCGTTTTTTTTTTTTTCAAGGGAATGTCTTACTTTCAGTTTTAGTTTAGAATGTTCTTGGCATAGTTCACCCAACAATAACATTTTTGTCATCAATTACTTACTGTCATAGCCTTCCAAAGCTATATGTCTAACCTAAGAAACACCAAAAAGTTCATAAAAATGTTGTAAAATTGAAGCCAAATGAGCTGTTTAATCCAAACAATTGTTTTTGACAAACGGATTTAAAGGTGTACCATCAGGCCGTTGGAAGATATGAGTTTGTTTTTCATCTGAACTTCGGAGAAATTTAACATTACACCACTTGTTCACCAATGGATACTCCACAGTGAATGGGTGCCGTCAGAATAACAGCTAATAAAAGCATAACAAAAAACAAATTCAGTGTCCATAATTCATGAAATCTCCTGTTATACTCTCATATTGTCTCTCTCATTATCGTGACACATATAAATATCCACCAACTTATTTGGCTTATAAACAGAGCTTGTTCTGTGCGTATATTACTCCTGATTCAGACATGATTACTTTTTTGGCTGGAGAAAGCAATATTAAAGATAAATTGATAGACTTTTTTCCTCAAACATAAAGTTTTTGCTTCACAAGGTCTCAATTGATGAACTGGAGTGTGGGTGTTTGTGGGTAATTGGGATTTTTTTTTTAGAAAAATCGAATCATTTTCTCCAAGTCTGCAAAACAATCTACGTCTTGAATGACCTGAGGATGAGTAAAATTTTACAACTATTCCTTTAATTCTTGCACATCAGGTAAGCATGTATGTGCTTCCAATGAGCATATTTGATGCCAAAGAGACTGTGTCTCTACATGAAGCCTGGGCTTATTCACTTAATACATAGATTACATTTACGATGTCTTACGATAGACTTTTAATGGAAATTTTGGACCCTAAATAGATGGACAGAAATCTCTTATATTTCATTAATTTGTGTTCTTAAATTTTTGTTATTAATGACTTTAGGGGAGACATTTACATTTATGAATTTTGGGTGAACTAGATCTTAAGCTTATATATATATATATATATATATATATATATATAATTAACTTCTAAATAATAAAATAGATATGTTACGATTATAAGATTTACTGATATTAAGACAGATTTTGTTCCTTTCTTTTGTTGCTGTGAAGATGTTTCTTAATGGTCTCAAATGAACCACGACAGCTGGCATATTTCCTCTATCTTTTTGCACAAAAGCGAACCGGCAGGGAGCAGAACGTCTGTGATGTGAAATTTCTTTCCTCTGATTTGATAAGCTTGTTTTGTACTACATGCACTCAGCCGCTATCAGCCTTTAAATCTACATTCATCTTTAAAGATCACTCCATTTCACTTCTTGTGATTTAAAGTTCCGCTCCACTTAGGTGTACGAAGATATGTGTGTGTGTGTGTGTGTGTGTGTGTGTGTGTGAGTGCCATCACATGCAGATTTAAGTAGTCATTAGTCTCCTAAGGGATAATTGGTGTGTTGTAGGAATCTTTGGTCCAAAGCAAACGTTTCCGCACAAAAGGGACCACATCATTACACCACGCTTGTTAGAGGAGAGGATTGGACTGCCACGTCGGGGTCGGGCCCCTGCCTAAGCTCACACACATTCATCGTCACTCATTTGCCGTCCATAATTATCCTGTGTGGATTTAACAGTGAGTCGTTTCTGTGGAGTGGGAATACGAGGGACCTCTTTGGCTCTGTTCCCCATTAAGGTGCTTCTCCTCTCCTCCTGGAGATTAGGCGGCTCAAATGAAAGGCCTCTCCTCTCAGAGCGTGACCCTGAGGTGGCTGTTGGGCGCGTATCGGCATCGTAAGTGGTGGGCCTCCCTGTAAGAGCAGCGCTCATTAGCGTTTGTGTACGCCCGGGGACGGGACATGGGGCGTAATGTATGATAATATATTCGCTTGTCGTTTCCTGTTGCATTTTAATGAGGAACGTCCAGCTGAAATGACCAGCGCATGTTGTGTTTTGGATGCTGGCGCAGGGTTGCCAGGTCCAGCCCAATTGCGATTCAAAACTAGCCCAATCACAATTTTTCCATTATTTTATTTTATTCCCTCCATCGAAATAGGATGACTGATACTCGCTTGGTCAACTAGTGAGACTAGAAAGGTCAGGTCAACCAATTTCACCAGCTATGTTTTGCTATGATACTCTGGGTCAGCAAAAAGGAGTCGTTTCAATTTAATAATTATAAAATGTCGTGTGGTTTAGCCAACAAATTCAATTTTAATAACATGTTTAGACCTTGAATGTGAGACACGTCTACATTATTTATATATATATATATATATATATATATAGGGGAATTATTTTTTTATACAATTAATTATTTATTCATACATATTCATTGACCTAGATATGTAGTCATGTTTGTCTGCAGTAGTCTATATCATTTCCTGTTGTGTTTTTATTTTCTTCCCTGCATGTTTCTGACTTTGGTTGCACGTTTAACTTGAACAAAACTGTTACATTGGTTTTTTTTCTAATGAATAATAATAAAAGATTATGCCAAACTACCTAATAAGATTTATTTTGAGAATGTTAATGGCTTAAGAGGCTTTATTCTTCATTATGATATAAGCAGTTACATAACCCTGACATTTCTGACTTCATGGCCACACTAATTAATGCATGAAAATTAATATCTAGTTCAGAAATTATAAATGTAAAAATGGCATATTTATGCGTTTTTGAAGAATAAGCATTTTGGGGAAAAAAGAAAAGTAATACTGTTGACCGGAATAACAGCAAAACCAACACTAACTTACAATTTAACATTGAGCAGGATGAGATTTCACACCAAACGTAAAGATTTCTTGCAAACATGATTCTAAATGCAAACTTCTTATTCCTATTGATCTAGTTTTTCTGTGTTTTACATCATCAGGTTAACATTCTGCTTCATTTAGATTTCACATTGATTTTAAAGAGATTTTCTTTGAACTCCAAAGTGATTTGTTCCAAACCTGACTCTGTTTCTACCTCATCTCTTTGTCCACGCAATGAACCTCAGTGGGGTCCAATGTTATGTCAACCCCAAATTTCTCCTGAATATTTTCTGTCACGGAAGAAAAGAAATCTTTTAGGTTTGGAATAAGTTCAGGGTGACCTATCTGCTTTTGACAGCTGTTTCAGCCCATGCTAACCCAATGACTGTATTTGTTTTTCTGTCTCCAGCCGGCTGTCCTGATTCGCTCATTAAAGAGGTTCATCATTTCCGAGTCCTGGGAGATGAGCAGGTAGGTTTGGTCTCACTTACACACATGTACACGCACACCCTCTGAGCAACCTTCCTGGTCCTGATCACGGCTCATGAGAAATCCAGGTTCATCCTGATTGTCAGATCGTCACATGCGAGAGGCTCTTAATTGGCCCATCTGCTGTTCCTCCATGCTATTCACTAAACCCTCCACTCGTAACAAAACCTCAGCACACCAGCCACGGGTTTCCACATCCTTCCTGCCATCTTTGAACCATCTTTCACACCAATTGGAGCTGTTATGCGACACATTTGCAAAGCACCATTAGGGATGTTTCTGTTCGACATGCTTCCAAACATGTTATGTCAGGTGGCCTCTCCTGACATCTGTGAGCATCTTGTTCGTCTCCTTATCCTGTTGGGACAGTGGGTTTGTGAATCAGATATCAAAACTAAATTGTTATATTGTTAATAATATTTTAAGATGAAGACTTAGAAGACTGAAGTTGCATTACTTGATTATTCATGCATTGTTTTTTTTGTTTTTTAAAATCTGGTTAAATTGGGAGTAACGAGTACAATGAGACTTTTGAGGAATGTCTATTTGTTCATCTCTCAATCATCATAGTATTGCATTGCATTATATGTTTGCTCCATCATTTTATAAAGACATATTATTGGGAGATATTGCATATATTTGCTGTATATGCAGTTTATTGTTGTTATGCAGTTACAAAGATCTTATTGCTTTACGTTACAAGCTGAATTTCATCCTACTTTTTTTCAATGTCGATATCAACATCACAACAAATTGCATATTTTGTGCCTCTGAATAAAACTGGTGTGTTTTTTTTTTTATGAACTGTGATAAGTGAGTCATAAAAGACTGATGTTTTTAAATATAATACTCAAAAAACACACATTTAAACTTTTTTTTCTCCCTGTCTCTCTGAGCTGTTCCATTTAGAGTTTTCTTAATTGCTTTGGCACATTTTTCGAAACAGTCTTGGAAGTGCAGTTTGTTGGAATACCAGAACTGTATGAAAAATGTACTTCCCAAAACCTTTCATTCATGCTTCAAAACACTGAAATTTCACTATTTACCAAATTTATTTCATTTTGTGTTATATGCAAATAGAATTTTGTCATTAGCAATTTCCTATTTTCTGCATACGGTTTATTTCTACCTTTTTGTGGACAGACTGCTTTCTATACTGTGCCATTTTTGTTGATATCTGAATTATTAGATACTTTAGATATATTTCAACAGGATGTAAAAACGTATTTGGAGAAGTCAATATTTTACGACACATGTTTTCATTTAAACAGTGCATTTATTTTTGTAGAAATGTGTTACATGTAAACTGAAATATCACACACTGGTGTCTTCCTCTAACCACCACAGACTCTTACGTGTCTTACTATTGCTTTATACCAAGATGTGAATTTTCAGTTTACATGTCCCACGTTTCTACAGACAGATGTGTTGTACAAATATAAATGTTGTTTAGGGTATACATGCTTCCAAAATTGATTGATTGTCAAAGTTGTTTCATTCAAGTAGTACTGCCCCTAACCCTAAATCCTTTAGAAACTTTCCAAAAGTAATGCACTACAATTTACCTTTATATATATATATATATATATGTTATTTATTTATTTATTTATTTTATTTTATTTTTTTTCCAAATATAATAATCACACTCAAAAACTGTGCATAAGGTAGTTTACATAAAAAAGTGTCTTCAAGACAGATTTATTAACATACGTCTATAATTAACAGTAATGAAGCTCCCTGTCGTGTTTTTATATCTAACTAATTAACTGTGAGCAGTGAATAACTTTCCTGAGGTAAATTCAGCATTAAATGATAAATATTGTTCACAAGCTGTTTTCTTTGATGTCTTAAAAGATTACATGAGACTTGATGTACATTTCAGTTAGCGGTACTGTATCTTTCAGCATACTCTCTGAACTGAAGTTATTGATTTTCAAAACAAAGAGTCGACTCTGATTCATTGAAATCATTGAAATTATTTATTTATTTATTTATTTTTTTAAAAAGTCCCAAGCCGTTTCATGTTGACGTCAATATTAGCGTGCATTACTTGCGTGAAGCATGCACAGACCTTGGAAAACGTTAAATTTTCACGTTGGTCTGAATGAAAATGCGAATGTATTAGGTACTAGGTGCTGCTTTTTAGGGGTTAAAAGATCAACAAACACTGCTTTAAATGAAGTCGACCAGTCATTGAGGGATTTGGAAAAATGAATCAGTGAATGAATCGTTTGGGAGTCGTTGAACAAATAAGTGCATATTTATTTGAAAATGAGTGTTTTTGACCATTCATGGATGTCGTCTTGTGGTTTGGGACTCCCGAAGCCAAAATATGAACCTTTCATAACCCATTAGAAGGGGCACTTTAAGACACCTAAAGAGATAGTTAGACCGAAAATAAAAATGGTTATCATTTGCTCACCCTCATGCTGTTCTAAAATGGTATGAAATTACAAAAGAACAATTTTTTATTTTTTTTTATCTATGCAGTGGAAGTTTTCCTAATTCATTCTTTAAAGTATATTTGTATGTTTCCACAGTAGAGAGAAAGTCATACAGGTTTGGAATTACATGAAGGTGAGCAGATTACCAAGATTACCAAGCTGTTACCAAGACTCGGCCCTTCTCTGTTTTCCAGTATGAGCGCTACCAGCGATACGCAGCGGAGGAGTGTGTTCTTCAGATGGGAGGAGTTCTGTGTCCCGCTCCAGGATGTGGTGCTGGGCTACTTCCTGTGGATGATGTCAGGAGAGTCTGCTGCGAGTTGGGCTGTGGGGTAAGACCTCCACTCACCTCACAACAGCTTTCTCTGTAATATTCAGAGACTGCTATTAGTAATCCATAACAGCGTAAACACAGTCGCTCCTTGACAGCATTACAACACTGAAGCTGAAAAATCCCAAAAGTCATTATTTCTGCTATTATTCCATTCTGTGACACTAGTGGTGCAGAAATTACACACTTCACCTTTATTACGAGTTTTGTATCGAGAGTTTTGTAACAGTTTGCTTTGTTTTTTTACAAATCTTTGACCGAGTAGATCCTGGTTTGGGATTCATTCATGTGTGAGAGGACTGTTTTTGTCCCTCTATCACTTGCATACTCCACTCGTCCAATCACGGCACGATTAAGATGTAATTACCACACAATTTGCATGATGTTTTCTAATTAGCCAGTCGATTAAAGATTAGGGTGCAGTTCAGCTGCCATTAGCGCTGACTGATTGCATGTTTGCAAACACAAACATCATCATTCCAGTGGGACAAACCCTGTATCTGTGCTTCTGTGTCTCTGTCAAAGGTGCAGCTTGCATCAGAGAGCGCTGCCTGAAAGCCTTTTGTTGTCAGGGACAGTGGTTTTGAGCTGTAGACGGGCATTAGTCCTAGATGTATTTGATTCATTACATTGGGTTTTGCTGGGTTTTGGGACACAGGGACACTGGAATCTGGATTTCAAACAAAACAAAACAAAAAAAACTGCATTTTGCAGATTTGTAAGACTTACAAAATACAAAATAAAAAAGTGAACAAAGCTACACTTTTCGTGCACATGCCTGTGAATCTCATGTTATACCACACTGGTATAGTTTTAGTATTAAGGGGTCATATTATGCGATTTCAAATGCTCTTTTCTCTTTAGAGTGTTTAAAGCTCTCGGTGCATAAAGTCGATCTGTAAAGTTTCAAACACTGAAGTATCAAAACCTAAGAGATAACGGTAGTGTTTGTTGTTTCTCTGATCACGAATGCAGACATGGTGTTGTGTTTATGAGGCGTGATGTATAAAGACAGAACTAAGTCATGGTAATCAGTAATTATGTCTTCACTGGATCAACAAATGCCTGGTTTGTAATGTGTTTTATTGTTTTGGTGTCATAGCGCCGGGACGCAGCATCGCTTTATGGTAAAGAGTGTAACATTTCCACCACATGTTTGAGGTATTCAGCCAATCACAGTGCACTGGATAGCTGGCCAATCAGAGCACACCTTGCTTTTTTAGAACATTGAGCTTTGTACAAATCAAACCGATTCAGGAGGCGGGTCTTAGAGGTACAGTATGTGGAAAGTAATGTGTTTTTTGCATCTTAAACTGCATAAATACATTATATTACACCAAATACACACAAAAAAATTCTTTTTTTTTTCTTTTTCGAAAAGATTCTTAGATCTGTATAGTTTTAAGCAGTAACATATTATATGGACCATACTATATTAGTATAGGGACCAGTCACTATTAACTAGAGTAGGTGCTTATTAGCATATTATTTTCACACTTGCTGCTTATTAAACACATATTCTGCATGATCTTTTTTTACATCCCTAATCCTAACCAATCCCTAAACTTAGTCTAAAAAATTGCTAACTATTTATAATTAATAAGTCAGAACTATTAATTATTAATAAGTCAAATCAATATTTGGCATCCAATCCATTGCCACAGTTCTTCTGGATTGAGTCTGTCTCAGTTTGTTCTGTTTCTTCATGTGATTCCAGACAGACTGATGATGATCAGATCAGATCTCTGATTGTTGTCAGATAATAATCTCATTGCATTATTACAGTTAATGGCAAGGTTAATGTTTGGCAATGTAAACTGATATTTCCAACTGGCACGCTACCGCAAAACATAGAAATAACCCACTTAAAACCAGTTTTGCTGCTGAAAATACTAGTGGCCTAAGACTTTTGCACAGTACTGTATTATATTATCATTTCTTCTGATTTATTTTAATTATAAGATGATATTGGCTAATGGTTACTTTCAGCTTTGATTTCATAATCCCTCTCTCTTGTTGGTGGATTGGAGTGTTTTCATGTTTGTTCATAAGTTGGGAATTTGGAGGGCTCGTCCCTTATCTTCTAACCATACCTGCTTTTACAGTATCAGTTTGAGAGCAGTGTGTGTGTCCGGTGTCTGACAGTGACGGTGTGGTCAGCGCCGCGTCTGTGAGCCGCAGATAAAGGCTTTATTGGAGTTGGCGTTAATGAACCGTTGGCACCAGCACACACACACACACACATATACCAACGGCACATAAAAACAGACACAAAAAGCGGCAGTTTTTACACTCTCTGGACCTGAGGGACACCTTGCAACCTACCTGTCCTACTTCTCTTACAGAAAGATCAATATATCCCCTCTTTATATCTCCTCTGCCGTTTTATACAGCCTTCCTCTCTTTTGTTTGGGGGTTTAGGGGCCCTGTATCAGCACTGTGTGTTGAATACTAGAGTTGATCTCGCTGTAAGCTGCTGGCAATAGAGCGGTTTCTGGGTTTTTTTTAGTGCATATGACTTCAGGAGGGTTTGTGTGTACAAGAAGTGTGAACTATCAGCTTTCGGCATCATGAGAAGCGAGATTAGCTTACCAGTCTCTAGTGATAGAGAACAATCTGGCAACCTTGGCGATGGAAGTGGCGTGTTAAATGAGCTACTGAAACAATGGTTTAAAATAGAGAACTATTGGTGGGTGTTACAAGCAGGTGTAACATGTGCTATGTTTGTTATCTTTCCCCATGTGCTCTTTGTTTTCCCAGTGACCTAGTTTCTGTTAATTAGTTATTCTTGTCAGGTGTGTCTTGTC
>JAUMHI010000054.1:4075678-4095065 GCA_032359435.1 Enteromius unitaeniatus | reverse complement strand
GGCTGATGGGAATTGTAGTTCCTGCTACCTCCCGTTCGCTCCATTCGCCTGAGCAAACTTTTTTCAGAAGACCTATCGTTTTATCGAGTTATGCGACCACGAGGGTATTTACAATACCGTTACATCCCTATAATCATGTCATGTGATTTGGCACTGGATCTGATCCAAACATTTTTTACAATTCTTTTTAAATTATTTTAATTTTTGCTCTGAGATGGCTTTATTTATTTTAATCTGGAGAATCATTGACTCATTCAATAAACACGAGTGAGTGAAATCTGTCTAAAAAAATAAGCAAAATAAAGAATGATTCATGAGTAACTTATAATTTTTCAGAGTGAATATAGTAAGGAAAAGTGTGGAAAGCCTTTTATATGAAAATAAACACAATTTTTAACTGTAACAAGCAAGTATTTATTTATTGGTGTATAAATGTAGAGTTCCATCAGGATAGATATTGATTATTATTCATTCAAACTCATGGAAATCTCTACTTAACCATCGATCGTGTATTCAAAGCATAGTGGGTTATAGACAATATTAGCCCTTAGATCGTACACATCTGCACTTTGACTTTCCAGTAGAAAAAGTTCATCGTTAGGATACCTTTTAAGATACTGATTTCCGTATACTTCAATTCGGGACACGCTTATTCTAATTGACTACTATTTAGGACTGATAGTATGTGAATTGGGACACAGCAACAGTGTTATCCACTTGCATTGAATACTGGGATTGCTTTATGCCGTGCTGCTTTAGAGTTGAGCTAAAAAAAAGGGTATCAGAGACACTCAATTAGATATAGACTAATTGTAGGCAGAGTTTTTTTTTTTTTTTACAGCTGCAGTTATTCTCTACAGGTAATCTGCATTTGATAATATTTTTCTTTTCAGGGAGTGTGCAGCAGATCCGACCTGTGTGCTGTGTATGCAGTGCTTCTTAGGCAGCGTTCACAAAGAGCATCGCTACAGGGTAAGAGGAAACAGACACACTTTACTGCTCTTAAACATCTCACTCAGGTATGTAACAACATGTTGGTGTGACAGCTGCAGAGAAAGTGTCAAATACCAAGTGTATGGGTCCATCTGATGCAGGTCAGTCTCATTCGGTGCACTTATGCCACGTGGACTATGACTTCTCCCTAACTCTAAACTAAAAACTCAGCTTACATTTGCACAACCAAACTTAGTCCGAGAAGTCATTATAGTTCATATATTTTCAGACTGAGTCGTGGTGCAGATCTTTGTAAAGGTTACAGCACAGATGGAGCCGTTGGATTTATGAAGATCAAACTAAATAAGTCTGCTCTTTAGTTTAGGTGCTGTTTTAAACCGTTTAGTCGTCATAGAAAAATAACTTAAAATCATAAAGGTTTAGCCGCATTAGCCACATAGTAGGGTTACGTTTTATTTATTTATTTTATAATATAAGTGTCAAAAACTGCTGTGGCGTCTCTCTATATATAATTCAACCCTCTTAGCGTATGCATGAAAGTGTGTGTTTTTCAAGGTACACTAGATCATACAGTCGCGTGTCTGTTGACTAATGACTTCATGACGATGACAGCTCTGTTATTTCTAAGATGCAGACTTGAAATCAGCTCTGAGCCGTCATATGCTGCTGTCTTTGCGAGTAAGTGGCTCTTTGTGCTCTCTGTAGATGACCACCTCAGGAGGAGGAGGCTTCTGCGACTGTGGCGACACAGAGGCCTGGAAGAAGGGCCCTTACTGTCAGAAACACGAGCCCAATATCAGTGACCCTTCTCAGAAGGTGAGACAGCTCTTCCTTTGTGACTCAGCATCAACAAGAGGATTGGGAATTAATGAGGAATTTAATGATTCCAGTTTAAATGCAACTGATTCTAAATGCTTCTGTACCCTACTTGGCAGACATACTTCAGCATGGTGTAGTATTCATAGGAACAACATTGCGTCGTATTAACCGGATCTTGAGGATTATTAGAGCGTTGAGTGGAAACAAACCCTTGTGTTTTCTGTTGTGTTTGACAGGATCCGTTGGCTAATCTGTCTGATGGGATGATTGCTCGCACGTATAATGTTTTCGCCATCATCCTCAAATATGCTGTGGACATGCTCACCTGGGAAAAAGAAGATGAGCTTCCCGAAGGCCTTGAGCCACCGTAAGACGCATTAGCACTCGCAGAACACGTCTCTTAACCCTCTTTAGTGTTTCGAAGAAGGGTCACATATTAGTGATGCGCTGTCATTTTTCAACAGTAAAAGTCAAAAGTTTTTAACAAAATAACGTAAAACTGATGAACTCAAATGACTTCTGTTGGGATTTTAGGTCGTGTAACTCTTTAGATTTATTTGTACACTAAAACTTGACTTGTTTATGAGCAAAAATGTAAATTTTTCTGTTGAAACAACAAAAGATTTATGAATTTATAATTTATTTTGGCCAGATTTCTGCCATCAGACAAAAATAAATAAGTGACACTAATTGCCAGTAGATGGCTGCACAGGAAACGCTGTAAAAATGTCTATTTTGTAACTAGCCCATCATTTGTCAAAGTGTAGTTTTTGTGATGATGCTTACAGTCATAGACATGCATTAATTTCCCTCTCTCTGTGTTCATGATTGGGTGTGAATCTTTTAAAGTCCTCACTCCTTCGTATCTGTGTTTTTGTTCAACATTATAGATTTTAATCTATGCAAAATAGCTCTTTTGCATTTCGTTTCCTGTGGTCAGTCAGTTTTGTCAGCCAATGTGTCACTTTTATGGCTGTTTTGACTCATTGATTGAAGTACTTTTCCTTTCTTCGGATTGCATAACTAAAAAAAGTCACAAAGTTTTGCAACAATCAGATCGAGCAAACAGTTCTTTTTTGAAAAGGGCAAAACAAAATAAGTCCACAATGATGCTTATTGGTGTTAAATCCCTAATAACCCTAATCAAAAGAACCATTTTTGCATGTTCATATATTAGAAGAAATGTAATGCTGATTTTGTTCTCAAGGGCACGTGGAGACACGTACTACTGCATGCTGTTCAATGATGAGGTCCACACGTACGAGCAGGTCATCTATACACTACAGAAAGCTGTGAACTGCACCCAGAAAGAGGCCGTCAGTTTCGCCACCACTGTGGACAGAGATGTAAGTTCCACAGTGCTCAGAAACCAGAGACGCACTGCTTGATTTTCGGCTGTCCCAGATAAACAATTGACATTGTGAAACAGTTGTGGCAAATCAGATTTCATGATGTCAGTCTTTGGTCTGGGACAGCCGAAAATGTGTTTCAGGCTTAAGGTTAAGCACAGCTTGTTCTTGCGTTTGTTCATTGATTACTTGTGTTTACTGTATTCAGGGCAGGAAGTCTGTGCGCTTTGGGGACTTCCAGTTTTGTGAGCAGGCCAAATCTGTTATTGTGGTGAGTCCTAAACAATCACAAATCCCATCCGTTTGCTTCAGATGTTTTTGTTTGCTCTTCGTACTAAAAGCTCTGATTAACTAAAACATAAGTTAAAGTATGGAGTAATGCTCCCCAATTTTTCGTCATCAGGCAGTGATACTGATAGCTGTTGGGTTAAAGGGTTAGTTCACCCCAAAATTAAAATTCAGGCATTAATTACTCACCCTCATGTCGTTCCAAACCCATAAGACCTTCGTTCATCTTCTGAACACAAATAAAGATATTTTTGATGATATCAGAGAGCCAGCTGACCCTCCATAATGATCCCAGATCCAGAAACATAGTAAAAACAGTCCATGTGACATCAGTGGCTCAACTACAGTTTAACAATGCCACACAAATTACTTTATTTTTATTTATTTATTTTTTATTGTAACCCTCCTTTTCCTAATGCATCTTATTTCCTCATTTTCTATGCCCCCCCTCTCTTTGAAACACTGATGTCACATGGACTGTTTTACCGATCTTTGTACTGTGTTTCTGGATCTGGGATCACTTCGAGGGACAGATGCCTCTCTGATTTCATCAAAAATATCTTAATTTATGTTCCCAAGATGACAGAAGGTCTTATGGGTTTGGAACGACGAGAGTGAGTAATTAATGACAGAATTAAACATTTTTGGGTGAACTAACTCTTCAAATGAACATAACTTATTGGCATAAATATCAAACTTTGGTTTCTTGTGCGTCTTCACTGTGACATAAAGTCTCTAAGCAGTCAATCCCGCAGGCTGACATTGAAGGAAGGGCATTATAACACAGCTTGGCAACCATCCATAACCCTTTAATCTCTGAAAAGTTGCCCCCACAGTGCTAAAGAATCATTCAAATGTCTGTGCTTGTTTTTGTGGACACATGTTTTGCAGAGGAACACGAGTCGGCAGACGAAACCCCTGCGGGTTCAAGTCATGCACTCTTCTGTAGTGGCTCATCAGTGCTTTGCTCTCAAAGCTCTCACCTGGCTCGGCCAAATCATCAGATACTCAGGTCTGTTTCTACATTTACATTTATTCTCTCCTTTGAATTCTTTTCCATTTTGCAGTTGTGATAAATTTGGCTTCAAAGTTATGGTTAATGAAGCTTCATATTTTGTTTTTGGGAGTCCCTAACATAAGGTTTACATGCATGCAAGGTCAAAAAAACCCAACACTTTCACTGTCTAATATACATTTTATATTAATAATATACGTTTATTTTTACCTTATTTGCTCAACCACTCCAAAACAATTTGTTTAATAATGCATTTTTCTAAACCCTTTCTGGCATGACACTAATCTGCAGTTATTGTCTGTATTGAGGATTTTTTTTATCTATATTTGGAGGATTCTTTAATGGTACAAAGTTCTCTTATGTCAAACAATCAGGGCAAATTTGATTTGTCATAAGCACTTTAATGTAGCAGTGTGTCAGTGAGTTTATTGCTGTTCCCATCAGATGCTCTGAGGAGGATCCTGTGTCAGGTGGGTCTGCAGCGAGGACCGGAGGGAGAGAACTCTTCTCTGGTGGACACAGTCATGCTCTGTGACTCCAAGATGTGGAAAGGTGAATGAAAGAGTGTGCTGACATCAACTCTGACAGCACTGGAGAAACTCACGGCCCAGTGAATGCCATGAAAGCATGTTCAGATCACACTTTACCCTAAAAGACCAGAAAAATAGATTACGATGTTAAGTATTCTAGGAAAAGGGGTTTTATTATTTATTATTATTTCATGACTAACCTGACTGATTTCCCTTTCAACTCTCATTACTGTCATGTGTCTGTATGTTTAACGTTTTTATTCCCGTTTATTTTACTTGTGTCTTTCCATTCTGAGTGTTAAAAGCAACTAACCCTATAGAAAGTACATGGTGTTAATTATTATCGCTCAATGCTTTCTTAAATGCGTTATCTACCTATATTGTGAATTATGACTAGAAAATGTCCATGATGGGTTCTAATCCAAGTATCTAATCTTGTTTCCTGCAGGAGCAAGAAATGTTTACCACCAGCTCTTTATGAGCAGCCTACTCATGGATACAAAGTACAAGAAACTTTTCGCAATCCAGTTTGCAAAGGTAAGACTTTAATTTACTATGGCACACACTAATATTGAGAGTAAACCACAAGAAGTCCCTAAAACGAGAGAACATTTTGCACATTTACCCACCAGTTTGCATTCTCACGATGATTGGGGAATTGCATTAAAAATGTAATTGTGACTTTTGAGAAAAGAAGTAAGAATTGCGAGATGTCAATCCCAAGATTTTTACAATCCTGATTTTAGAAATCTGAGTTTATATGAAATTTAATTAAAACTTACATTTGTGAGTTATACTTTCAGAGCTGTGAGATAAGAGAAGTCTATTGATCCTGAAGGAAATAGTTTCTCCAGTGGCAACTAAAGATACAATGAGATAAATAAAAATACAGTACAAGTCAACTTTATATATTAACGTATATAAATAGAATAAAAAAAAAAAATAATAATAATACCGACTGTATGGAAAGGTACAGAGTTGTCTCTTGACTTACTTGATCGTTATTGCACATAATTATTATTGCACATAATGTTTGAAGTTGCATTAGGAATAGTGAAGTTATTGCACAAGATATGTTTTCTGTAATCATGCGGTCACAACAGCTCCCGAATGTAGGAGGAAGAGTTTACTGGCCACTGGTATAAATGACGTCCTGTGGCGTATCTGGCTTTTTTGTTGTGTATAAAATCATTCTTAATAACTCAGAATTACAAGCATATCTCTTTAAATTACATGTAAACTCAGTCTCTAGGAAAAGTCAGAATTGTGAGAAGTCAACAATCTTCCAAAGTAAATGTGATACTGAAATGTTTTTTTGCAAACTGGTGAAATATTTTTTTTTCGTGGTAATCAACCGAATGTTGTAGATTTGAACTTGCTGCACCATCATATGAAACAGAGTTGGGGTTAGAATGTGCCTGGTTTGACACTTTAGTATCCAGTTCACTTCACACTCAGTTTGATTCAGCTGATCTGGGAGGATAAGAGCGTTTGAGCAGCATTCCCTGTTCAGTGAGGGGTATCGTCTCAGAGAGAGAGCATGTGTAATAGAGAGAGATACCATGACTTAGCAGAGCTGCTCCAGCTGTCTTTGATTCGCTGCCAGCTGCAGTCCTCCGAGCGATCCAGGAAAATCTCTTACAGTGCACACAGTCATTTTCTCAAATTTGTCTTTTTAATCTTTCTTGATTTGTATTTTTTTTTCCTATTTTATAATTTACTACAAATTAAGTTGATTAATATAATTAGTATTATGATTTTATTTTATTTTTCATTTTAGAAATTCTGTGTTGGTGGTGTTTATTATTATTTTTAATTATTAACTTTTAATTAAAAATAGCTGGGTTTTTTTATTTATTAAATTTTTTTTTTTTTTAATTTAATCAGATTTGAATTTAAACACTTGCTTTTGTTTTTCTGGAAACAAAATTAGTTTTGCTGCTAAAATTGAAACCTAAATTACAAATTTCTGATTCTTTAAAGAAAAAATAAGGATAATTTATTATTTTGACGAGTATATTCTACTATGAAATGAAATGTGAGAGGATTCCTTATCGGTTTCTTAATTTCTTTAACTGACTCTCCGAGCAGAGAGTTCATGTCATTAAATGAGAGCTGGGATGCTGCAAAACACCACAAGCATTAAGAAAGATCATTTACTGCACAATCAATGCCCACATCGCGATATGATTTTAAGTGTACAGCCCTGCTTTTGTTTAATTCAGTTATACTTCGTTATTTGTTTGTTAGTGTTTTTAACTCCATTCCACAATTCTGTGTTTTCCACATAGCATAAACCATAGGGCCCTAACTCAGTTAGCTAAAAGAAAGTCAGTGTGAAGTTTAGCTTCAGCTGGAGTCCCCCGGCTCCACATGTGCCCCAGTGCCGCGGTGTAACTTCAAGCCGTATGCGCCAGACACAGAGCCGAGTCGGGGGACGTAACTGCAGATGCCCCTGACCTCTGACCCGGAAGGTGAATCTGCCCCCTTCCCTTAGAATTACCGGCGCCTCCAGACAGATTTTATGGAGGACGATCACGAGCGTGTAGTGTCAGTGACCTCTCTGTCAGTGCAGCTCTTCACCGCCCCCACTGTGGTGAGTACCATCAATCCCACACACCTCTCCTCTCTCTTCTGCCTCTTTCTCCTTTCCTCTGCCTCCCTCACCACTGCCTGCAGAACTATGAGCGCTTGCAGAGCGACTACGTGAAGGACGACCATGACAGGGAGTTCTCCGTCACTGATCTTTCTGTGCAAATGTTCACCGTGCCTTCTCTGGTAAGTGTGTGCAGAGAAAGATGGCCTGCCGTGAGGATTTTTGGTCTCTTCTCAATTTCCTTTCTCTTTTCATGCTTTCTCTTCCTTTTCAGTTTTGCTCTTTTTAATTTACATCTTTACTCTGATGCAAGTTATTATTAGTATTATTTGAAATTGATACAAGTTAATACAAAAATAGTATAATAATTAATAATCAGATTTATTCAGTAATCAACGCTCAAACAAAAACAGGATCATATGTTAAATTATGCAACTGTATTGGCAAAATATGCAAATAAAGTCAAATGTTTAAAGCTATAATTATTTTGTAGTTGGGGAAAAATTAAAAAAATTAAAGTTACCTTTTTTTTTGAGGGGAAAACATTGCATGTCAAACATGGACAAACAGGACATTACTAACAGATAAAGAATAAAAAAACTAATATAGTGCATATATTTGGCAAAAAAAAAAAATTTATAGCTGACAAATGTAAAGTTAAGTTATTGAGATTGTGTGCATGCATCAAATAATGTTTTAGAGTTGTTTGTTCACACATCAAACCAAAATTGCAGATCAAGATATCAATATTCTCTTATATAGATAAATAACTAACAGCTGGCAGGTTTTTGTGTTGGCTTGACATAGTACCAATAAAATGTCAGACCATTATTTTGGGTTGCTTCTACTCTTCCCCTTCCTTTCCCCTGCCTGTGTTCTCTTCCATCTCATCTTCTCTTCTCAATAAATGTGAATTCTGCATGTAGAAAAACAGCTTGCCACCCAACCCTCCAGCAGTCGTTCTGTCAGATGTGGCAGTGCTGTATGTGGTATTTTCCAGGCGCGGATGCTGATCACAGAAGAGAACCTGATGACCACCATCATCCGCACCTTCATGGACCACCTCAGACACCGAGACCTGCAGGGCCGCTTTCAGTTTGAACGCTACACCGCCCAACAGGCCTTCAAATTCCGCCGAGTCCAGAGCCTTATAGGAGACCTCAAGTAAGCTACCGAGCATGTCCACCCACTTAAACAAGAAGGACTTCATAGACGGTTATCTATGGCCACGTACACATACTTTTAAATCCAGGCGTGAGTCCCATCAACCAATCATACAATGTGTGTATGAATCCGCAGTCAATCCGGCATGAGCAACCATAGCAATATTTGAGCATCGTGCAAGAGTGAAGAAGAATAATCAGCCATTTGGTATATGGCTTTTTTGTCTGTTGGTTTTAAACAGCTGTAAACGGACATGCTGTGTTTTGGTTATGCTCTGAAGGCTGCTTTGGCAAGCATTGTCTTGCAGTGTTGCCATGTCTTCATATTTACAAGTGCTTTTAGGCATGTTTTGGGGTTTTGGCTCATATAGGTAGTTTATGGAGTTGATAAAGTGGTCTTGCAGATAGGTGATCTGTTTTTTTTTTTTTTTTTTGGTGTTATAAAACAAAGTGTTTTTGTATGGCGTGACCTTTTTGTGTCTAAAATTCCCATTCCTTTAAACGCGTGTCTCTTGGATACAGGTATGTCCTGATCAGCCGTCCAACAGAGTGGACCGACCAACTCAGGGAAAAGTATCTTGAAGGTTTTGATGCTTTCTTGGAGTTGCTAAAATGCATGCAGGTGACTATCCCAATCTAATTTTAAGATTGTGTGTCATTGATATTTGAAACTGGGCACTGGAACAGCTGTGTGTGTGTCCTGGTTGCAGGGAATGGACCCAGTAGTGCGTCAGGTGGGGCAGCACATAGAGATGGAGCCAGAATGGGAGGCAGCGTTCACCTTACAGATGAAGCTCACACATATCATCTCTATGATGCAGGAGTGGTGTGCCAGTGATGTAAATACTTTGATAAAAAAACTAAAGTACCCCAAATGCACCATGAGGCCTTGATCCAAGTCTGTTATTTGTCGCGTGTACAGGAGCGAGTGCTGATCGAAGCCTATAAGAAGTGCCTGAGTGCGCTGACTCACTGCCACAGTGGTTTCACCGATGGGGAGCAGCCCATAACCCTCAGCATGTGCGGCCACTCCGTCGACACCATCCGCTACTGCGTCTCTCAGGAGAAAGTCAGCATACACCTCCCTGTGTCCCGGCTATTAGCAGGTCAGTCCAACATGGTTTCACACAGGCCGTATACATGCTACAAAGTCTTTTGAATTATTGTGTGTGTGGAGTTTACTTCTGAATTGCAGTGGTTGATGAAGGTAACCACACAACATGTGCCTCAACTGAACCTCAGCGCTCTCTCTTCCTGTTAGGTTTACATGCTCTGCTGAGCAAAACTGAGGTTGCATATCGATTCCCTGAGCAGCTGCCACTGGTAAGTTTGGTTCATGAGAATTGGTGAAAGAGTTGGTGATTTCTGACGCTTCTTTTTTTTGTCTTTTGCAGAGTGAACTGAGTCCACCCATGTTGATCGAGCATCCGCTTCGCTGCCTTGTACTCTGTGCTCAGGTGCATGCTGGGATGTGGAGAAGAAACGGCTTCTCTTTGGTCAATCAGGTAAGAATTATTAATGTTTTATTTTAAGATATTCAGCAGTGTGATTGCTGTTGTCGATGCATTTTCATGAAATATACTGTGCTTTTTCTGGATTGTTTTTGCAGATCTATTATTATCACAATGTGAAGTGTAGAGTGGAGATGTTCGATAAAGACCTCAGCATGCTTCAGGTTAGTAGTCTGAAGATACTGATTTCCAAAATTGCTCACCAAAATGTATATCATTTATTGATAATTTTACATGCAAAAGATCAATTTCAGTAAAAAAAAGAAAAAAAAAAGAAAGTGAATTGCATATATAAATATATTTGATGCATAAATGGATATTTTCCTTAAATATATACATGCATCTTTATATATACATATTAAATATACAGAATCTAGGCATATTATGTAAACAAGACCAAATGATTACAATTATTGAAGGAATATAATAGTTTGTGTTTATGTGCGTTGTTAATTCAGCTCAGGGATAAAGCTCCGGTTAATATAGGCCATAATTAGGGAATAAGCTAAATTGAGCAGAAATGAATTGTTTTATTCGGTTTTCAAAATAATACATATAATCTATACATTTTATTAAAATATTGAGGCAGCTATAGAGAAATAAGAATCTATGGAGAATATCAGACATCTGAATGCATTGCAGTAATAAAATGTGCGTATTTATTATGAAAGCAAGGTATATGAAACCTCATTTTCTCTGTGGATCTAGGCTGGAGCTTCCATGATGGATCCAAACCACTTCCTGATGATCATGTTGAGCCGTTTTGAGCTCTATCATATCTTCAGCTCAGCGGACTGCAGAAAGAGATACAGCAGAGAGAACGCTAACAAGGTCTGCTTGCCTCCAAACCACTTTTTGTCCCCATTTTCTTTCTCTTTACTTGATTTGTCTCAGGTTGCACTCACTTCTATTGCCAGTGACATGTTTCTCTCTCTGTCTCTCAGGATGTGGTTCAGCAGAATAACACACTAATTGAGGAGATGCTGCATCTGGTCATTATGATCGTGGGTGAGTGAATATTCGTCAACACGCATCCTTTAAATGTTACGTTTATTTGATAACGAACATCTTTGTTTCTTTCCTGCAGGGGAGCGATACACAGCAGGTGCCGGGCAGGTGGAGTGCTCTGATGAGATACGGCGAGAGATCGTTCACCAGCTATGCATTCGACCCATGGCCCACAGCGAGCTGGTCAAAGCCCTGCCTGAGAACGTACGTCAGCTCTCACAGCTTTCTCACAGCTCTCCGAGGTCATAAGTAATTATGTTGGCTTTGAAATCTGACCAAAAAAAGACAGCACAAATGCATGCAAATATAAGGGAGATGAGTTGCTACATGCAGTCTTTTTAAAAATGGGAACAGTATTAACCTTCTTATTTCAATAATTGCAGAAAGCAGTTAATTTCTGCCGTCATCATTCAATTCTGTACAAATCCAATCCCTCTTCACGGTCTGTATTAAACAGAATAGCTTCATAATAGATCTCTGTGCTGATATAACCATTTACAAATACATGTAATATTCAGAAATGTACTTTTTTAGTAAGGATTGATCTTGTCAGGAAGTTCATGTTGGTTTAAAACCCACGGCACCTGTATTTGACTGCCACCTAGTGGTGGTTTGTGCTAATGAATCAATTTTAAACGCCCTTCTGCACACAGGAGAACAAGGAAACCGGCATGGAGAGGGTCATCGACAGTGTGGCTTTGTTTAAGTGAGTGTCCTGAATAAAAGTGTTGTCCAAAGAGTTGAACTGGAGCATGTGTAAGCCGCTGTTAATTGTCGTACAGGAAGCCTGGTGTGACTGGTAGAGGACTTTATAAACTCAGACCAGAGTGTGCCAAGATGTTCAACCTTTACTTCCACCATTACTCCAGAGCTGACCAGTCTAAGGTAGTGTCCCCTTACTGAAATTGAAAGTCACAAAGAACAAATGTTAAAAATAGTTAATTTTTTTTTTTTTGTCTCTCAGGCTGAAGAGGCCCAAAGAAAAATAAAGAGGCAAAATGGGGAAGATTCAGGTACTAAGTTTTACACACACACACAGCCATACATTAAGTGCGGGCGAACAATTTGAACGGTTCACTTAGAAAAGCACGTTGCGTAATTAAGTTTGCTTGTTTCATTTGTTCATTTATTTGTTATATCTATAGTGCTGAATCACTTGACCAAAACATTAAGAATATTGTGAGATAAACTGGGCTGAAAAATATTAGAAAAAATGAAAAACTGTCTCTGTGATTTTAAAATAAAATAGTGATTTTTATTTAAAAAGAAAAAAGATAAATCCAGGTTTGGTGTGCTTGTTTTTAAGGCTGTACAGTATAATGATCCTTTAAAATGATTGTTGGTGTTAATTCTACCACTAGTATTACCAAATATATTACTAAACACAAACATATATTACTAATATTTTTATAGTATGTTTTATATATAAATATTATGTATAATATTTCACAGTAAAATAAAAAAAAAATGCATAACTGTATAATATAGAGCTCCATTTACTGCAGGCTACAAACACCTGGCTGCAATCAGTTGCTCACACATGTATTTAATTAAATAACAGTCTTCACTAATTAATAATGTGTTTTGGTTTATTTTGATTAATTGTGGAGCCCTGCTGTTATGTAATGACGGTTGATTTTCATGTGTGTTTTTATTTGTGGTAGTTCTGCCTCCACCTGTTCTGCCTCGGTTCTGCCCGCTTTTTGCCAGCCTGGTAAACATCCTGCAGTGTGACGTGCTGCTGGGGATTCTGGGAGCTGTGCTGCAGTGGGCGATGGAGCCCAGCGGGGGACACTGGTCTGAATCCATGCTTCAGAGGGTACGTCTGTGAGGGAGAGCGAGAACCTCCACAAACTGGACCGCTCTCTCATAAAGGAGCATAATAGATTTTTGGGAATTAGCAGTAGCACTTGTCCAGTGTGTGCTTTTCGAGTGCATTTTTAAGTCACTGGATTTTTCAAAATAGGTGTAAATTTGCTTTTATCATGATCTGAGGCATTGTTCTCGTCACACACCCACATTAGAGCTCAGTGTAAACATGTCCCGCAGGTGCTGCATCTCATAGGCATGGGTTTGGTGGAAGAACAGCAGCATCTCATCGGCAGTGCAGAAGATCACGATACCAACTTTAACTTCACTCTCAAAATCTCCAGTAGGTCTTTCTTCTGCTCATAGACACACACACACACCTCTGAGTCAAGCTGATCGAATCTCTTTATTGTAGGACCAGGTGAAGCTCCTGCTAACTCTCCCAGTATCTTGGCTCTGTTGGAAACCCTGCAGAATGCTCCTCATCTGGAGGTGCACAAGGACATGATCCGCTGGATCCTCAAGGTAAAGCTGATCCAAATCTCATTACAAAGCCACCTGTTACTAGAATTAGTGTGCAAATGTTGCAGCTCTCCAAGAGGGGGCAGCCCCCTCTATATATATAATTTTTTTAAATTTAATTTAATTTAATTTTTATTTTTTATTTTATATATATTTTATTTATATATATATATATATTTTTTTTTTTATTGTTTTACTGTTCAACAATTATTTTTTTTTGCAAATGAACACTTCATATATATTATAAAAAAAAAAAAAAATTATTGTGAGGTTATTTGTATTCATTTTCCCTTTTTTTAATTCTAATTGAATTTCTTGCTATATTTTCCTCTATTTTGAATATAAACCTGAAAAAAAAAACCTGTTCATATTTCGTAATACTCTTGTATTTACAGACTGTGGCCAACATCAAAACCACGCGGGAATGCTCGACCAGTGCGCCCCCTAGTGACAGCTCAGGGCACAGTCAAGAAGAGGTGAGCATAGGAAATGTAACATGTTGCACCACAATCCGTTAAAGCTGCATTGTTGTCTGACTGGATGTATGTGTATGTGCAGACGGTGCGGGATAAAGATAAGGCTGAGCGGAAGAGGAAAGCAGAGATGGCGCGGCTCCGGAGGGAGAAGATCATGGCTCAGATGTCAGAGATGCAAAGACACTTCATCAACGAGAACAAAGAGTTGTTCCAGCAGAGCCTGGATGAGCTCGACCCCTCCTCCTCCTCCACTCTGGAGCACAGGTACACGCACACATCCAGCTGGAAAATGCCACAGATCAAACATGAGTTTCCTCTAATTGATCTCTCTTGATAGCCCCAGTTCGTGTGATAGTACACTGGTCTGTGTGGGTCCTCGGCGGTGGCGTGCGGGTGGCAGTGAGAGGAGACAGGTGGTGACGTGTATCTTGTGTCAGGAGGAGCAGGAAATCAGGACCGACGGCAAAGCCATGGTTCTCGCAGCTTTTGTCCAACGCTCCACAGTCATGTCCAAAAACCGCAAGAGACCTCCACACAACCCAGGCATGTATTTATATGTGTGTCTTTGGGTGGTCATAGCATATAAATGCACATTTCATTGAATGAATGCATGATTTTTGCGTTGCAGATAAGTATGACCCTCTGTTCATGCACCCTGACCTGTCGTTCGGCACACACACGGGCAGCTGCGGACACATCATGCACTCGCACTGCTGGCAGAGGTAAGGAACACATGCTTGCTCTTCCTATCAGAGGAGCTAAAGAATGTAACTGTAATTGCCTGCTTTTTAGCAGCCTCGGTTTCAGAATTTTCTTTTTTTCGTTTATTATTGAATTGTTTCCACCTGTTGCAAAGAGCATAATCTTTTGAAGAGTGCTGCAACATTTTAGTAAGTTCTGTGGAACTTCTGCAGTTCATAGTGGTTCTGTAAAACATGCAGTAAACTCCTAAAACCCTTCTGTTAATACTTACCTAGTCATATGGATTTGTTAGGATAGCTCCACGAGCTTTATTCTCTAACAGTAGTTTACAAAAGGCCCCTCTAACTTTTATTAAGGCAGTATACTTTTTTCTTCTCAATGGCAGTCATAAGCTATTCTCTAGAAGTGTAACACACTGTATCAGAGGTGTCAAAGAAAGTATTGTAATAGAAGTAATTCCATTGTAGATAAACTAGTTGGAATGGTAAATTTGGGGATGTGACATGCATCAGCAGTGCTCACCATTTTTCTAGCTATAGACATTTTCATAAACCACATTACACAGAAATAAATAGGGTAAATTTAGATTTTTGTTTTTTTGTTGTTGTTTTTTTTTACAGCACAGCTGTAAAAAAAATGTAAAACTGAAATATAGTACTTAATAAATATTATAGTATTTAAAATTATTTTATAGTCGAATGGGAAATAAAATTGGAATCTTTAATTATTTTATGGTTAAGTTGGTTCTTGTAAAGCGTATATGATTGTATCACGCAATTCTAAGAAAGTCACAATTCTGCCTTTTTTTCCCCCAGAATTGTGAAATATAAACATACAATCACAAGTTATAAAGTTGCAAGTTACAAAGTCCAATTTTAAGCAAGTTTATATCTCTCAATTCTCTCAGAATTGCGTGATACAACGTCGCAGTAATCTTTTTTTTTTATTTTATTTTTTATAATGTATATATATTCAGTGGCAGATCAACCAGCTTCCATAGTGTTACTGTCGTATAATTTTTCATTTTAGCAGTCTTTTGTTTAGTAATAGTATGTAATGTCTCCCCCTGCAGGTATTTTGAAGCAGTGCAGGCTAAAGAGCAGCGCAGGCAGCAGAGGCTTCGTGTGCACACCAGTTACGACGTGGAGAACGGAGAGTTCTTGTGTCCGCTCTGTGAATGTCTGAGTAACACGGTCATCCCTCTGCTGCCTCTCACAAAGACCAGCTGCAGGTACTGCAAAACTAAACATCACCATGATTCCCTAATTCCCATGATTCCTAATTTTTGGGTTATTGCAGAAAATAAGACCTATGACCAACAAAACCTGTACGCACTTGAGCACTATTTTTGTTTCATTGCACTGTAAAACGTGGCTAAAAGCATCTGCTAAATAACTGCTTAGTAAATCCATAATGATTAGTAATCAATAAGTTAGGCAGGCATGTTTGTGGCACATCGGCTTTAAAGTGCGGTCACATTTACTGTTATATTTTTTTTAATTTTCACAATTATTTCAACAGGACTTCACACATTCTTGAATTTCATGAGGTTTAAAGATTTCCCCATAGATTTAGCAAGAGATTCAACTAATTTTTTTTCTGTTGCTCAGCAGATAGCTTCTTTGTTTGGAAGAGATTTTGACTTATGCTTAATTTCTTCATTTATGACAATTGACCCTTTTGACCAATGTGAATGCACATATTTTGCATGATGTTTGTCTTTTTCTATTAAAATGCGGGGCATTGGATGGATTTGATTGTGTGTTTGTATTTGCAGCTCTGAACAGCCGGATCTGAGCCAGTGGTTGAACATCACCTCTCTGCAGATGAAAGCCCTGCTCTCTGCTCACAGGAAGGCAAAGGCTGCAGAGGCTGATGGTGTCGACGATATGGATGGTGTTAATGACTGTCCTCCACCTGATGGCTTCAAACTGGACTACACTCCAAAGTAAAACTACATACAAAATGGCCAGTCATATGTAGTTCCACTACACTAAAGCATCCTTGTTAAAAATCAATATTAATAAAATGCTTTTCTTTCAGGAACCCTTACTCAAGCACCTTAAAGGAGATGCTGACCACCTTTGGGACAGCTACATATAAAGTGGGTCTTAAAGTGCACCCAAACGAGCAGGACCCCCGCGTACCAATCATGTGCTGGGGCAGCTGTGCCTACACCATTCAGTCCATAGGTCAGTCCTACAGGTGTTGAACTGAAATGGATAATACTGGCCAGTAAATCTGTGTCAAAACATTTAATAATTGTTTTGAAAAAGGAATATTTAATCATTTCAAACACATGTAACAAGGTCCATTGATTTTAATCCTAATAACGGTAACTTTCAAATGCTATGGTTCTACTTAAGCATTTCATGTAATATATCCAAGTTAGGATAAAAAAAAAAAAAAAGATTGAGAAAGAGATATTTGTGATTTGTTTTTATTTTATTTTTCGATTGTCCGTACCAAATTAGAATTTTTTGAATTGTTAATAACTTAAAAGTTATTGTTTAGTTTTATTTAAAAAAGAAAATATTAATGTAAACTTTAACATGTGCAAAAGAAATGTGCCAAAAAAAAAACATCTATATATAATTTTTGGTGGTTGACAAGTAAGTGTGCCCTTATGGTGTGACAGCAAACAATTTGGAAAGAAAGGAAAAAAGAAAAAAAAAACTTAACATACAAATAAGAAAAATGGATCGTCATTCTTAGGTACAAATATACATAAGTTTTATTGTCTTCTATATACATTTTTAATTCATTAATAAGGGGAAACGCATTAATTGAAAAGTAAATTAAAATTGTCATCTCAAACAGAGAGATTGCTGGTGGATGAAGAGAAGCCTTTGTTTGGAAGTTTACCATGCAGACAGGTAATCAAACTCATAATGCATGCTATTGAATATTTATTAGACTTTCTCATTGAAATCCCAGAATAGCTAGTCTTATTCAAATGGCCTGTTGGTTCTTTAAATCTTTACACTTTAGTTTGACGTTTGATAACCCAAATGTTTTGTACATACAGGATGACTGTTTGAGTTCTCTGACGCGGTTTGGCTCGGCCTGCTGGACCGTCTCCTCTCATGCCACTGTACAGAATCACTTTATTAGGCTCTTAGCAGGTAACAAGAAGCGCTACAGTCTCATAACACAAGAAGCTGTTTGGGCATGAATCAGTTATTATGTGAAATGAATGACAACTCCTCCCACGTCTGTGTTGATTCAGCACTTGTTCCTGATCCTCGGGTGGAGAATACACCGTGTATTCTGGACATAGACATGTTTCACCTGCTGGTAGGAAAAAAATGAATAACTCTGCAAATTGGCAGTATTTCGACAGCGTATCGAATGTTCACAACTGTAAACAACAAAAGCTTTTTTCAACGCACAAACTGCATGTGTAAAATTGCCTACTCGGACTTAGCCCAATGTTTGGGAATGACCTCAGTTGACGTGTGTGACAGGTGAGCTTGGTGCTGTCCCATCCAGCGGTTTTCTGTCTGGATTCCTCAGGGCTGAGCGCAGACACTGCACAGCTGCACTTCCTGCATCTCGTCACAGTGGCTCACATAGTCCAGATCCTCCTATCCTCCGTACCAGGTGAGAGCCTCATTCCTCCCCTTCACAAGCAGCCACTTGTTCATACACTTCAGAAATGATTTTGTTGACTCCTGTGCACCATCAGAGGAGGTACGGATGGAGCAGGAGAGTGGAGGAGCAGAGAGGGAAGAGGAGGAGAAAGTGTGTATGCTCTACAACATACTTAGGATGCATCTGGGAAGGTAAAGCTCTCACACACACTTGTTTTTAATAACATAATTAGAATGGAGATTGCGAGTTTGAGGTTCAAATAAGGATGTAAGAGAATTTTTTTATTTTTTTTTTATCTGATTCTTGAAGTTGGCTTAGGATTCAGCTGCTCTGATTGAGTTGGGCAGGTCATCCCACCAGGAGGATACATTTACTTTAATAGTCTGTGAAAGTGATTTTGGGCCTCTTTGGGATATGTGCTGTCTCCTATATAAACATTGTCACTGCCAGAGAGCTTTGATTTTAAAATGAAGAATGAATTTAGTTTTTTATGAGAACTTTTATGACCCTAATCTGAAAGCTGTATGTGTTTCAGCGGTCTGCGTGAGGTGAACTCGGGCTGGCATCTCTGGCGCTGTGTGAAAGCTGGAATGCTGCCTTATCTGAGGGCAGCCGCTCTGTTCTTCCACTATCTCAATGGAGCTCCAGCACCACCCGAGTTACACGGTACATGACTCAAACATGACACGTGTTTACTAGCTCACTCTCCCATTCGCTGTATCTACAGTAGTTACGGAAAGTATTCAGACCCCCCTTTTCACGCTGTTAAATGGCAGCTATTTATAGTTTTATTATATATATATATATATATATAAAAATATATATTTTTTTTCCTCAATTTACACACAGCACCCTAAATTGACAAAGAAACACTTTGACATTGTAAATTGTAGATTTTTGCAGGTTTATTAAAAAAGAAAAACTGAAATATCACATGGTCCTAAGTATTCAGACCCTTTGCTCAGTTTTTAAAGGAAGCACCCTTTTGATCGAATACAGCCATGAGTCTTTTTGGGAAAGATGCAACAAGTTTTTCACACCTGGATTTGGG
>JAUMHI010000054.1:4050001-4073018 GCA_032359435.1 Enteromius unitaeniatus | reverse complement strand
ATCAATTACACAATATTATGGTAAAATTTGTTACTTTGTTCAAGTTAACTTCGCTACTACACTAGAATTACTACATTTACTACCAAATTTGTTTTCAAACGTAATTTACTGTGTTTTTACACAGTATATCATTTTATTATACAAAATGACATTTTTTTTTAGCTCTTTATATCTTAAAAAAATATGCCAGTGTGTTTTTTTTTTTTTTAACTATATATACTCTGTGTATGTATATGTATGTATATATATATATATATATATATATATATATGTAGGTGGGTAGGGTATGGTATGTGGTTTTATATATTTATAAGCAAAACATCAAATTAAAGAAGTGTTACATTTTTATCTAATTAATCAAAAATTGTTGCATTGTTGTCAGAAGGGTTTCATTTGTATATTTTTCATTTTCAGGGTGCGGGAGAGTCAGGTCCTGTTCCTGGCTGGCAAAACTAAGGGCTGTTTTTATGCTCCCCCATACCTGGACGACTATGGGGAAACAGACCAAGGGCTAAGGTATGCCTCTATATCTGATGTTTCATGTACATGTGAGATCAAGTGTCATGTTTTGTCCTGTTTTGTAGACGGGGAAACCCATTACACTTGTGCCAAGAGCGCTACAGGAAGATCCAGAAGCTGTGGCGGCAGCACAGCATCACAGAGGAGATCGGCCATGCTCAGGAGGCCAATCAGACTTTGGTGGGAATCGACTGGCAGCACCTGTGAAGTCACATGATGCTTTCTCACACCTCGTCCACCCTTAACTCATAAGGGGACCCGCACAGCAGAGCTAGAGGTTGCCAAGGCATCACCAAGGCCTCTTGCTCTTCCTCCACCCCTTTCTCCATCTTTCTGACAGTGGATGAATGCATGACACTTTTTTTTTTTTTTTTGGGGTGGGAGATTTTTCTCTTCCCGTTTTCTTTTAAATATGATATAAATGCATATTTAAAAAGACATATAGCCAAGGTATTGAACCCCAACAATATGGGTTCCTTCGCAACGCAGATATTCTTCATAGGAATGCTATTTAATTTCTTCTCCAAGTAATATTAAATTATTTTCAAGGTATTTCGCTTAAATATATAGGTTTCGCAAGACCGTTCTCTTATCGCTTGGGAATTGACCGGTGGTGCTGTCCTTGAAGTAAGCACAAACATCCTTCAACGCCCCTGCAGGGATAGCGCCGCCTGTAGGATACACATCATCCTCTCTGCCCCCGTCATCTCGAATGCTGCAATACATTGGTTAAGGCCACCTAATTAACATTCTCATGTTCATATACAATACAAGCCAACGTGGGGAAGATCCGGGAGCACGTGCATATGTTCTCGAATGCCTGGTTTCTGTTTGTCTGGGTTGTGTATGTGTTCGCGTGAGTGAGTTTTTATGTACAGGTGTTTAGTTGGTATGTTTCTAATATGATGGATTTCTAAGGTGGTCCATTTTTTTATGACCGTTTGTTTCTCGTTCTTTTGTGGCGCGTATTCTTTGTGTTTCTTGCGGCTGTGTGTTGTATGCGACCTTGATCAATGGAATCATGAATTCCGCTCTTAAACATGATTTTGACGTGTGTGCCGTGTGTTGTGATTTTGGACATTTTGTTTCTCGATACTGCTGTGCATTTTCTGGGCAGTGATGGATGCAGAGTTGCATATCCTTAATTCAGTTTCAACTTTGGTCTGCTATAGACTGTTGCTGTTTTTTTCCTGTATAGTGGCCTTGGCTTGGGGCTTTAGTCCAAATCAAAAGTTTAATTGGTCAGTGACGCAAAAATGCATTAAAACACAGTTGCTTCTTCAGAAACAAGCTTTCACGTCTCGCGCAGTTCAGATGAGAAGCCGGTTTCTAATGAGCATATTTCCTGAGACACTTCCAGTGGCTGCAGCAGTATATTACATCACAAACTGACTTGTTAATATGTGAATTCTTGTATAAATGGGTACATTGTACTATATTGTAAAACATTAATGAAATAAAAAAAGAAAAAAGACTTTGTGTTGGGTTGTGCATTGATGTCTATTACATTAAAGTCTGTTGATATCAGTGTTGTTGTATATGGTGTGAACTGTTCCAGAACAGGTAGGCTTAGTGGCCTCACGCAGGCTAATATGTGCCCTATTTTGCTTAACCAGTTCTTTCCAAATCTCTTGTTCATCCAGGAGCGCTGCAATAAAGAGGATTAGATCCACTGATGAGTCCAGGTTTGGACCAAATCAGTTCCTCAAAAGTGACTAAAGGATGTTTGGCCTCACATCAGGAGTTATCTCTGTATTAATAAGGGTTGCCAGATCAGATTTACTAAACTGTGCTACTTGAAAGAAAATGCATTTTAAAGTAACACAATTTGCCTTGAAAATCAATAGTAATAATCTTAAATTCTGTGGCCCAATATCTAATATCTCGGTTCAATGCAAAACATTTAAATGCATTATATTTGATGTAAATGTTTGTATGCTATACAAACCAAACCTGTGGGAACAGTGGATAAATGTAAATAAATCTGAAAGCGACTCGATGATATCCTTCTATTCTCGTAGAATTAGAACATTTACATCTTTAATTTCATGTTCAACGAAATTATTTGCATATTAAACTGTTATTAGCCGTGTTATGAAATGAAATGCTGCCTGGGCGTTTTGTTTTTGCAAATATAACTTCAGTTTGATTTGTGTCATACATCTTTTAAGTCGCATTTGGTGTTAATCTTCGAGAACAGCTTCCTGGAAATCGCTGCTACAGCGCATGCGTGCTTGTTTTCCGCTCCGGTGTGACGCACCTGTCCCAGAGCTTCACCTGAGAAGGTAAGCTGCTCCTCAAAGCTGATTAAGTGCTCTTCTCCAGCCAGTCACTGTTTATGGACTTGAAAATACCAAATGACACATGTAAGCGCTCACTACCTGTAGCCTACCCAAAGTTTTCACTTAACTTTAATATCAAGTTATTGCTTCATATTAAATCAAGTTCATTTAAGTTTACTGTATTGAGTACTTGTGTTGTATTATGACTAAATAGTCTATCTCTAAATAAATACAATCATTAGGTTTTTGTTTATGGTACTCTAGATAGGTTTTATGACATACATCCATGCATATATAAGCCCCAGTGTGCTACAGCCAGTTTCCCCAAAGTAAAACATTTCTTAATATAGGATTTCTTTTTATTTATTTATGTATTTATTTGCCCAAAGGTATTCTGAGGATGTGTATTCAGCTGTTCTCAGCAGGACAAAAGCCTTGCTTAGAGAAATCCATTTCCTTCTCTTCATCCAATCAGGTAAAGCTGTGTCCCGCTGGGCTTCTGCTGTCCAAACATCTTTCACCTGTGACCAGCTCTATAGCCACTTATTACCTTACCCCACTTTCACCCCCTCGTAAAAAGAAAAACCAGCAGAACGGAAACAAATAGTCACGTCTGTTCAGAGGTAGGTGTGTGTTACGGATAGTGAGTATATTAAAATAACACAGACTTAACACTGAATCTAATTGAACATCTTTATCTCATAAATGGAGTTTACTACATGATCCACTCAATTCACAAAAACTGACATTACTGCAAACTCGAGGTCAAATGTACAGAAAGAGGTGCTTGTGAAAATTAAAAATTCACACAAATGATATGAAAAAAAAAAAAAAAGAATACATCTGATTGGGTTGTCTGACTTAGATGAACAAATCACACACAACTGACTAAAATCTTTTACAAGTTTCCCACAACTGTATGCCCAACAGAAGCACAAAGCCTGTTTGTGAGGCAGATATTTAACCCGAGAGCTACGCACATTAATGGTGAACATGTTGAGTACAGTATTCTGTTGTTACAGAATAGTTTCCCCATTATTACAGAGTTCTGCTCTCCAGTAGATCACCATCAACATGCTTTTGAAAATCGTCAGACAACCTAAGGCCTGTTAAAGGCAGCGCTGTGTAAAAAGCAAGTTGTGCCACTGTTTCCATCCCTTGAAGGACTGGGAGGTGACTGAACGTTTACAAAAACACATTTTCCTCAGCTGCCGGTTAAAAGCTGCCGTGTGACCCCTTCAAGAAAGTGATTTCTTACTAAGAAGTGATTTAATATCATCTGATGGCTTTATGGTGAAATGTGTTATTGTATGTGTGAGGCTGTCGGGTTAAACATCCGCTCAACCGATAAACTGGAAATAGAAGAATCTTATTTGAGGCTTATTTGGTCGGAAAATCAGATTTAGTTAGATGATAACATTTACAGATATATTTAGTTCTTAAAATATTAAAAAATAAACATATTTTTATTCGTATTTACATTGTAGTGTGTACATTCTCATCAATTGGAATCTCATTAAAATGTAGGTGTACTGATCCCGTATGTATTCATATACACCTATATTTTTAAGAGAGAGCATTTTAATCAACCTTTCATGCATTCCTTCTCCCAAAGGTGGGAGTGGCCACAGACATGATGGAGTGGGAGGGGCATGACTCTCAGCTTTATGTGGGAGCCGCTTCTGCATCTCCCTCCTGTACCTGGTTGCCTTTAAACAGTGACGTGATCTTCGTCATGATGTCAGAAAGTGTCTCCTTCACACTCTTCTCCAGCAGCCACCCCTCACTTTCGCTCTCAGGATTCTCCGGGTCTGCCAGGGTTTCCAGTGAGGTGTTCAGGTACTGCAAACCAACCGTCACGGCAGCCTGTAGCCACACACAAACAAAAGAAATGTTAGTAGAACTAAACTAAAAGTGTTTTTATTAGGGTTTTCTTTGGTTGATGAATCTTCCACCCATGCTCAAAACGGCATCACTGTCTTCTGATGTTTCAAATGGAAATGAGTTGTGGGGTAGATGCGTGTCATATGTGTGCAAAAACAGCATATCACATACACAGCATCAAATTTTGTATGATATGCATCCGAAAAGTACATATTGTGTGCATGCCACGTTTTTTTGGCATACTATTTATACACATTTTCATGAGAGCAGGCTGTGTTTAGTGGTGTAATGTAGACCAAACAAAAAAATATATAAATACATTTGCAAGCACTTGTTATTTGTGCAAAGTTCATATTATTTGTCAACCTCCCACTTGCTAAATCACCTATATCTTGTCATGCTATGAACACAAAGTGTTAATCAAACTAATTAAGCAGATAATTAATCTGATTCTTCCAGACCTATTTATATGACTCTTTACGCACCAACTGACCTTATTATCTAGCGGCTCACTTTATAATCTAGCAGCACACTCGTTACCCACCAGGAGTGTAATCTAGTGACAAAGTCAAATGCCATGAGGTAGCTGTGTTCAACTTCTGATTCCGTTCCCTCTCCCACACCCACCTGCATAATAATAAACAGCAGCACAAAAGCACCAATGCTGTTCATCGTGCCTCCATAGTAGGACACCAGGGCCTCACGGCAGCCTCTGGTCCAGATGTTCAGGTCCTCAGTGTGGTGGTCGTAGCTGTAGTGAGCGGAGTTGTTGGTCAGGTGATGTTGGATACAAGGGCGAGGAGAGCCAGGGTTGCAACAGCTGAAGGGAACGCTTTCCATCAAGTATTTGCCTTCCACGTTGCTCTGGACACGGCTAAGAAATTACAAACATTGAACTGTCAGGCATATATTTTAATTATATTGTCTGGTTGTGCAATTTAAGATTTCAGATGTGGCAGGCTTGGAAACATAACTCAATGAATTTTGTGTATCCATATTAACTTTGAGATTAATGGACAAAGCTGAGGACTCCAGTCTGATAATAATAAGATGGGAGGTAAACATTTAGGCCAACTCCATGGGAGCTAATAGATTGCACAATGTTATGATTGGTGTGGAAGGTAAGCTTTAAAGGACTTGGGAATAGGATCCTAACAGATTATCTAATCCATGGACCCATGTGCCCCCTTTAACCCATTCCCTCTCTAAAAACCCACCAGCCAATTATCTGCTTAGGAATCTCTCAAAACAAACTCTGAAATTCGATTCCAGTTGGACTCAGCATAACCGTTTTCAGGGGGTCTGCCTTGTCTTAGTTATCATAAAATAATTGCATAATAAAATGTCTTTTGTGTTAAACTTCCTGAAGAGCAAAACATGAGTAAAACATACATCAACTGATCTCGTTTATGTTCCATACCTTCTTAAACAAGGTTTAACTTACTTTGTCATTAATCTTCAAAGACTGATGCCTTTTGAATTTGACTACATCTACGGTAACGCTTTGAATCTCCAAAATTCAGATATAAGCCAATAGATGTATTTGAATTACCCAGAATGTCTTCCATTCCGATCCCACCTCTTATACTAATTTTCTAGTACTCAGTACTAAAATCAGTACTCACGCTTTAACCTCATCATTGCTGAAGTCCAGGTAGCGGTTGCTAATCCACTGGATCTCAAACCAATCTTTGTAGTTGTTGTTGCCACAGCAGCGGAACTCAATCTGGGTCATATCTAGGGTTCTCTTCATGAAGCATCGTCCTGGCGTGTCTGTATCTTTGTAGTACTTCATTCCATTCTTCAGGCCTTCAGCCAGGGCGAAATGCAGGGAGATCTGCATCAAGAAACAGAGCAGAGCCGTGACAAAAAGGACAGTGCAGAAAACCACACATCCACACATGTAGGTCTTCAACATTGGTTTCCACTTGGTGAACTTGATTGTGTCAAGGGAGTCATGGCACACTTTGCCCCCAAAAGCGTTGATAACACAGGCCACAAGTCCCACCAGAATGAGCAGGTTGGGCACAAAATGGCTCTCGTTGTTGTCCATCATCTCGCTTCTTTTGCGCAGCTCGATCTTGAAGAAAATCCCCATGCTGAAGATGAGGACCCCAGCCATGACAGAGAGCCAGTACAGGAGCCACAATCCTTGGGCCAGCTTGACTCGCTTGGCCAAGTCAAATTTTATAGGCATCAAAGCCATGTTTTTGTTCTTGGTGATTGAGTCAAAACAGTATATTCAGAGTTACTGTTCTTTAGTACGGTTACCTTTATTTCAAAGGTATGATTCAAGTTGTCAACTTAGCTTTACGTTCTTGAAATTCTTGAAGACTTTGAACAGAAACGCCGTAGTCCAGAAGCTTAGTTTAGTAATCCGTCATCAAGCATGGAACGCACATTAGCAAGAATTCCCCTTTCCATTTCCATTCTGAGCACCCGAAATTCAAGAAAGTCCATGCTGTTGGCAACCAGAGGCCTCTTCCTCTGGGATTTCACATAAATCCACTCAAATGGACCAGTTAGCGTGGCTTTTCCCGATGGTTCCCTTCCCTGCAAAAAAGGGTGGCCGGCTGAGGAGCTGTGTGATTGTAGAATCAAGTTCCTCTACGTCATCCTAAAACCCACTAATCAGTGCTGATCCCATTTGCAGATGAGCCGAGGACTCTAATCCTTTATCTTACTTTGTAATTGGTTAGTTACTTTAGCATCAGTTTCCTCTTTTACTTGCTGGTATTGCCTGGCTCTGGGATATCTCTGGGTAGTCTTCAGACCAAACTTTTTCAAGACTTCCAAGAATTGGAAGTTAAATCAAGCATTGGTGGTCTACGAATTTTATATTGTAGTATGCTCTTTTCTCAAATTACGCATTTTTTCATGTCTACGTGGGTAATTGAAAAACATTTATTAATCATACAATTAATCATCAAATACACATTTTTTTTTAAATTCACTTTGCTAGAGAGATAAACTTTAATGGGTATGATACTGTACTCCTGCTAAATGTAAACTGACCAAATCTATAGCTATGAAGTCGAGGTCAAGGTAGAAGAATTTACAGGTAAGACAGGTGACTGATGCATTTATCCTACTGTTTATTTTAACTCTACACAAAGTTGTATAGGTAGGTCTCCTAAGATTTTTTCTCTCAGACTTGTAATTGAACAATCATTATATTTGGTCAAGCCTCCAGTAGACATTTTACAGCTATGGACATGAGCATCCCTCAATAATTCATGGTAAGCCAGAAGCTTACAGCTGTACAACCCGTCCAGATTTTGCCTTTGATCTGATGCACTTTACCAAAGTGTAATTAGCTCATTTGACAATTGCCATGAAGAGGAAATCAATGTTCTGTGCATGTAATGAACCCTATTTAAAGCAATCACAAGCTCTTAAAATTAGTAGTGAACTTTAAGTCCTTTGCCACTTTGCGTAAGCCTAATCAAATACCTAAACATTCTGGCTCAGAGGCAGTAAGTGACGATTAAGACTTTTGGTGGATTGACCCCAAGTCTCTCGTAGGGTCTCTTGTAAGAGCAGTTGACCTGACTTTAGGCTAATTTGTTGAGTTGTAGAGTTGCCTTGCAGCTGTGTCTATAAGAGAACCTAAAGGGTGGGCATCACCACTGTTATTAGCGTGCATTGGTCACATGTGACAAGATTAGGAGTACCAATAGGATTTGAGTGACTTACTGTCCGATCCATTTAGAGGGACACGTAGGCACTGGATGAGTAGCACGCAATGATTCTACCTCAGCAACTGAAATGCTGGAGAAGCTTGTTGCATTGAGCTTGAAGTGTGCATGTGTATTCATGTTTGTAGGTCTGCTGGGGAAACTCTTTTGATCTGGGGCATTCTGAACCTGACAAACAGCAAGCAGAATAAATATTGAACACGTCACCATTTTTCTCAGTAAAGGTGCTGAAGACATGAAATCGTCACCAGATGTTGATAACAACCCAATTAATCCACACACACAAAGAAAACCAAACAAATAATTTCAGTAATGTTTGTGCGTAATAAAATGGTATCACATAGGGAAAAGGTTTTGAACTACTGTAATGTATTTAATAATTCTTACAGAAACAGCTTCAAGAATGGAGAAACATTGCTCAGGTGTGATTTCAGTTCTTCCTTCCACACAAACAGTGTTTAAAACTTAAAGGTTCTGTGGGGCTTCTTCTCTGATCTTTCATTCTTTAATTCATGGCTGTATATGCAGGGTCAGAAAGCTTGCGGATTTCATCAGAAATATTTTAATTTGTGTTACTAAGATAAAGGATATAAAACTTACCCTCTTTTTTTTAGACACTGTATAGTCACATTTATTTAATGTATCTGCTATTACACACATTTCTTAACTAGGAAATTTGCATGATGATAATGTGCATAATATATAACAGCAAAGCAAAACAACGTGGATTATTCTGTCTATAAATTAAATAATTGCAAGGACGCACAATGGTTACATGACAATAAACGATAAATTTTCTTCTTTTTTTCTTTTTAGTTGTACGTTGCCCTAATCTCAATCCCATAGAGCAGGGGTCACCAAGTTCAGTCCTGGAGGGCCAGTGTCCTGCAGATTTTAGAAGGCAGGTGTTGAGGCAAGTTGGAGCCAAACACTGCAGGACACCGGCCCTCCAGGATCGAACTTGGTGCTATAGAGAGTACTACTGTATATAATATAGATGTGATGACTGCAGCAGTAAACTTTACTGACACCTTGTGGCAAGCTGTGAAATAGTTTCTCTGTTAATAGATCACTATCACTTTTTCAGGATCTAGAAATGTTTCTCTGTTCATTGTTTTCACAGAGATTTTAATAAAACAGCAATGTAATGATTGTAATTAGCCCTTTATCTGGACATCAATTTTCCAAAAATGTGTCATTAAATGCTTAGTTTCATGACAATTATGACATGCTTCAATGCATAAATAATGCTTTCATAACATGTCTGACTTCAGTAGCAAAAATGCTTGTAGAGTTTGAAAATTACTTCCAGAATGTGAATCAGTTCAGTAAAATGATTCAAAACTCTGTTATGCAATTTGTCCGCACAAATTGAACACCGACGTCTCTGCATGACATTATTCATAAAAAAATAAATAATTAAATAAATAAAAATAGACTTTTTTGACCAGTTTGGGCATTTGTATTGCTCTCATTCTTAAATTCCTTAAGCTACTCGATTAATACATGTTTTAATATTATTATACAATAAAAAATATAACTCTCCTGAGTTTGTATCGAAGTAGTTTTAAGCTGTTATGGCCTCTCCCTGAGAGAGGAGCACAAGCCTCTTCCTCTCAGGACACCATTCTTTCTCAGATGAATAAACAGGATCTTTCAGTTTGTCTGTGGATAATTAGCTGCAGAGTTCAGATTCACGCTCACTTCAAAGAGCAGCAGCTTCATTTCTCCCGCTATTGTGTTTCATTTAGATATTGTTTTCTAACCAGGCCCACATGTTGCTCTGGCTTGCTGTCCAGAAGATCATTCTGAGAGCTAAGAACAGACGACAAAATCTGTTTACCCGTAATCTTATTGCATCGAAAGCCTTTTTTTGTGTGAAGGCAACACTGCTTGTTTTCATGAGCTTTTAAATATATTTTTTTCTGCCACACTGAGATATATAGATATATAGTGTCAGTAACTTGATGACAGAAAGCGAAAAAGAGCGAGGTAATGATGAACAGACAGAGGAAGCTGAAGAGGAGGATTGGTGACACATGCACATTGTGCCCTGGACGTGGAGGAAAGAGGGGGGCATTACAAGAATTTCATAACAAGCACAAGGGCATTAATATGTCAGGGGTTCATTGGAAGCAGATGTGTGATTTATTTTTACAGGCTGGTAGTTTGGGTCGTTGCAACAGGCATTGAAGCTATTCTTGCAGCCCCTTTCCTCCCTCACCTCCTCTTCCTCTGCTATAAACCCACAACCTATCACATGATCGTTTTTCTCTCATACTGAAATCTGCTACTGTGTTTGCATGGATAGACTTCCGTGTGAGGATGTAGAACGTGCCCTGTTCTGTAGAAAAAAATAAAAGATGAATTTTTATGTAATATATTTAATACACATTTTAGCATAATTAGTCAAAACTGAAAACTGAAAGATATTGAGTACCTGCAATTTTCTTTTATCTTTTTTCTCCCCTTATAGTGTATAAAAGTTTTCTTGTCCACTAGATGGCGACAGTGACTGAATTGAATGTATGCGCATTTAGACATTTCTTCCAGACTCTATAAAGATTCAGTTTCATGATCCTAAGAAGAAAAGCAACTTTCATTGAATGTTTAGAATAGATTCATTGATATATATTACATTGAAATGCATAATGAGTTGAAAAAGGCATCTGTGTTCTAGCTTGACACCCAGAATGCCTGACACATGTGAAAGACTGGAGCCTTTGGAGTGACAGTCTGATGGGAGGAAACGGCCCATTATTTAATCAATAGAATTGCATCAATTTGGGGAAAATGTGTGTCCAGTGAAAACAAACGAACAGCCAGTCTGGCTTAGAAGCAGATTTTTCTTTAGCGTGACTCAGAGCGTCCATGTGAGGAGAGCTTCTCAGGGTGTGTATCTGTGCCCATGTGTCCAAACATGGCTGCCGCTTGAGTAAAAATTGAATCGTCACTCCGGCCTGTCAATCTGTTTCAAGGTCTACCTGCTCATTCCTCTCGTGACCTCTGCTTGTAAAATCTCCAGCGGGGTCGACGGGTTGATGTCAGCGTGAGTGACATTAAGTTAACCCTAGAAGGTTAAGAGGTTGTGGGGGTGTTGGCCATCACCAACTGTGACTAAGAATGTAACTTCTGTAGAAAACATCTCAAAGGCAGAAAACTTTGAAACAACTGACTCTAAAACGTTTTTATTTTCGTTCTTTTTTTTTTTTGCTGCTGTAAGGTGGATATACAGTGACCCAGTAATGCACAACGTAACAAAATCTCCACAACACAACAAAACAAAACAAGCCGCAAGACATCGAAGTCTCCACAACGACGAAAAACAAGTCGCAACACAGCAACAGCTTCAAAGAGAAATGTCCACTGAGTGGCGCTAAAACACACTTGATCCATCACACATTTTTATTACGTTGACATCGGTAAGTATTGCCAACCCAGTCTCACGACAATTCGTAACATATTTTACGAGTTGGCTAATTCATACAAATTCATAAAATTGTTTAAAAATCGTATGTATTTTACGAGTTACCAATTCGTTTGAATTTGTACGAGTGACCTACACCTAACCCCGCCCCTAAACATACCCATGACTGAGGTTTAGACTAGTACGAATTGGTTGTGAGACTGTATTACTGTGTTTTTATTACGTTGCTTCAGTTACATACGTTATTGCAAATGTTCAGAATTGAAATATCCAGGGACTGTTGCTTGAAGTTAATGCTCTATCATGTTGGAAACATGCCCTACACCAAATCCAACCCTAAACCTATGCGATGAGCACATGAGCTACCGAGTAAACAAACCGTCTTTGAAAACCCATAGATATGAAGCTGGATATGTGTGATGCTAACATTCAAAAGCATCTGTTTTCAGATCTCCCAGCATATTAATATTGTGGTTAAGTCATAACATAATATAATTTTAGTAAATTTGTGTGAAAAGAAATAAAAGGTGTCCGAGTTTTACTGCCTCTAGTGTTCATTTCTTTTGGGAACTGCACTGATGTACTTACTGATACATATTTTGCGCCTCTAAAAAGTGTGCCTAGGTACATATAGAAATTAGCACAACACACCAAAAACAAACCTCAAAACAATGAAATTAGAAGAACACAATGTAAACAAGCCACAAAATATCGAAATTAGCAGAACTCAATGACATTAGTGTGTTGTGTACTATTGGGCCACCGTAATACATTCAATCCCTAGACTCTGGTGGTTCTTCTATGACATAACTGCAAAAAAAGGGCCATTTTGCAACCTTTATTTTTAAATTTGCCTTTTAAAGCGAATGTAAACAACTGGAGAACATTGAAAACTATAGAAAACTATAAAATGGCATATGTTTTAATGCACATTGATTTGAAAAATGCCCCTAAGAGCCAGTGGACAAAGATGAGCCAAGAATAAGTTGATTCAAGGAAAGGGAGAAGACATGTTATGGAGGAAAACACCTCTCGCCTTGTTTCTGACAATGAACCGCTCAGATAGGTGGCCAAAAGTGCTGTGTAAAGCCGGGCCTTGTCAGGCAGTTTTATGTCAGACTAAAAGGTGGTGGAATAAAGCTGTTAATGGGGCCTGCACTTTACTGTCTATCACTCTCGACACAGCTATTGGGGGACTGCCACAGCAAACATTCTCCACATACATACACACCTCATAGATACTAAAATACGGTCCCATAAATCTAGTGAAACTTGTAAAAACTCTCTCCTATAAATTCACATTCCAAGAATTAAGGATGCACAGATACAAGAGAATAAGTTTATATGATGAAACAGCTCCTTGTAAGATGGATTAAAAGCTTCTACACAAGGTCATGGCACATTCCTTCTTGCCTTCCTGATCAGAGAAAGAGTGACTCACTACAGCCTCCCGTTATTCCCATACAGCTGCAACAACATATATAACAGAGTTTACTACCATCCATGACACTCACAAACCCGTCTTTGTCGAATCACTCAATGGATGTTTGACTGTCTGTAAGTAGTGCAGAGAGCATGAATGAAGAGCAGGAGACAAATGTTTGAATACAAATCTCAAGAAACCTATGGGTCACTTTTTTGCATAAAGAAAATTAAGGCCATTTCATGACCATAAAGAGTTTTTGCATTTAAGTTTGTTTGTGACTCCCATTATTTTCAGTATTACAGTCCAAATTCTGGAATTCTTGATGTTTTTACAATTGTAATAAAATGAAAACTAAAAGACTTTCAAATCACATATTTTGATTATATTATATTTTAATATTTTTATTCACAATAGAACATAACAAATGTTTAAACTAAGAAATATTCTACTTTTATCCACTATATGAGCTAATTTTACATTTGATGCCTGCTACAAGTCTTTTGGCACGGGGCAAAAAAGGGCTGAAAAAGCAAGACATTTTGAAAAGATTCAGCTGGGAGAAAATCTAGCAACTAGTATTGTGGAATACTTTAAAAACCTAAAATACTAAAAATACTAAAAACCTAAAATTTAAAATACTTTTAAATTTCTCAACGGCAAAATGCAAAGGCTTTGCGAATCTCATCATTGAAAGAGTCATAGAAACTGGAGAAATCTGTGTGTAAGGGACAACACCAACACTGCAGACTTTTGTTGGATGCTCATGATCTCCGGGCCCTCAGATGACACTGCATCACTCATCGGCATGATTCTGATATTGACATTACTAAAGAGGGAGGTCTTCCAGCGTGTTTTCATTGTCCAGTTCAAAAGTCAGTATCTGATGGTATGTGGGTGCATAAGTGTTTACGGTATGAGGAGTGTGCATTTTTTGGAAGGCACTATGAATGCTGAAAGCTACATGAATAGAATAGAATGCCTTTATTGTCATCATATATTTTTACACATATAATGAGATGAAAATCAGCTCCTTGATCAGTGCTCAAGACATATATAGATATAAGAAATAGAAGAATAAAAATAAGGTAATGCATAAAGGTTTTAGAGCAACCTGTGCTCCCCTCCAGATGACGTCTGTTTTAGGAAGGCCTTGTGTATTTCAGAAGGACAATGCAATACCAACCATTTTGAGAATGGTTGCCTGTAGCAGTTTTTTGAAAAGCTAAATTTAAAAAAGGCAGTAGAAAATGCTATCATGATACATAAACTTAAAGGAATAATTCAGCCAAAAATGAAAATGCTCCCATTAATTACCCTCAATATCCTTCAAACAAGTAAGTCCAAAAACCAATATTAAGGTATTTTTGATTAAATCCGAGTTTTCATTCATTGCTGTAATCAATAACGACAAAAGAGAACTGACTTTCCTACATTCCCTGAAAATCAACTTGAAAGCTTTGGCTTAAGTCATGTCAAAGTGGCTGAGAAAGTTCATTCTAACATAATATCTAGCATTAGATCTAGTCACTTGGTGTTTTGTTATCCACATGATATGGATGCTAGCAATGCAGTCTGTGGTGGAAGGTCCAACACGATCTGCAAGAGACTGGATGGGAAAAGACTTGAACAAAAATGGAGAATAACAGAAGAAGACATCAGTCCTAATATATTAGAGAAAAAAAAGCATGGAAAGAAGTCTGTTTTAGCTTCCAGACTCCTTATCTTGAGCTGAAAGCACAACTGTTGCACTTGAGTGCCTTCCAAGAGATTTGTTACATTCTGAGTTACACTCCTGCTTCGAGAATATAACCTCTCAATTGCCAGAAGGGGCCTTGAAAGGGGAGCCACCTTTGGGCCTCAGATTATATTCTTTGTCTCCATTCCAAGATTCCGTGTGCAGTCAAACGAGACTTGAAGGAGACGCAGAGGAGCAGAGATGAGACAAGCAATAGATTGTAGACTGAAATGACGAGAGCAGGCATTGAAAACTTCCCTCAAGAGAAACCAAATGAGAGATAGCACTCCACAGCTGAACGTTCTGCCTCGAGCGAAGGTGAAAATGAGCAGCAATAAATCTGACAGACTTTATCTGAGAAGAGACCTAAACCTGTTGTGCATGCTTTGGCCTGGTTTTACTTGGGCAGGAAACAACATGGCCACTTTTGATCTTTGGCTTTGCACCTTTGACCCCAATGAATCGCAAGGCTAAAAATGGAGTATGTACAAGCAGGCGGTTGGATTACGTGGAATAACAGAGTATGAGAGTATGTTTTTCTCCTGTTGTAATTAAATAAAGATGCATGGTGTTACTTAGCCAAGTTCTGCTCTGCGTAATTAGATAAATCATTCCCACCAAAGCATCCTTCCGTATTGTCTCCCCTGGCTGACCGCAACGTTTCACACACACACACACACACACACACACACACTCGAAATGTGGAACCCTACAGACCTGCTCAGCCAACTCAACAAAATTGTGTGTGCGAGGATTCAACACAGAGGTTAATAAAGAGAAAAAAGGCTTCATTGTGACAGCAGGGAGCTTTCTGATGATACGCTCACTCCCCCGGGCTGACCTCTGCTCTTTATTAAACTCTAATGAGCAGCAGGGCTGAGCGCTCTTATCTCAGACCTGTCACACATGCACAAGGCAGGCTTAGGAAATAAGTAGCCATGCAAAACAGTTGTTTTTCAGTTGTGTAACAGTTGCACAGGCCGCTGTGTTGCACGATAGATTTTAGCATGGAGTTAAGTTATGCATATTTACATATGCACTAGCATATTCAGTTGTAGTAATAGGTTATCCAGATATTCCATGTATACAGAAAATTTAGGATGCATTGCTTAGTACACATACTACACTTTAGCAAGTCAGACTTGGGATGATTATGGTTATGTTGACAGTTGAACACATTTTGATTGTATTTTTAAGTTTATTTAAAATTTGTTTAAATTTGTACTTGCATGCATTTTCAGAACAGAAATCATATCACTGGACAAAGCAAGGTTCAAATTTATGATTTTTTTTTTTTATTTATTTGTTGATATTTCTGATTCAAAGTTTAGATGGGATTATTAAGTATAAATAAACTATAAGTGCTATAGGACTATAAGATTTCTGATTCAGTGCAGGAGAAAAATCAAATCTACAGAGACAAATAATTAAAAATAAATGTTTTGTACGTCTTAAAAATTTCAGAGATTCGTGTTTGTTCTTCTTTTGGAAGGTAACAATCATTTAAGATTATGAAATATGTCTTAATTGAAAAATGTCATATATTACCCAGAAAGAAGTATTACTTTGCATTCCAAGTGTAATGTCTTATCAAAAGAGGCGTTATTAAGTTGTCAATCAAACCCTCAGCTGATACAGTGTCCTGCTGTAGAGCTGATCTTTATCTCTGCACAATTCCAAAGCCTTAGAAACGGAGGCTTGCGCTGTTGATCTCTCAAAACTGTTCGGCTAATCATGAAACTTTTAGTTCCTTTTCCCTTAAAATAATAGAAATCACTTAGCGAAGTGATATGGAACTGTAATGCAGTCAAAGAGCTGCCTGGTACTACGTTCCTCGTGTGCTTCCCTGGAAATAATTGCACACCTTAGAAGGTTCGTTCGTCGACCAATCAGATTCAAGTATTCAACAGCCCTGTGGTATAAAGTAGAATAAATGACTGTAGCATTGTTTTTCACAACAAGCAGCATGTTTCCTATTCTAAATATCTGCAAACGTGGTATCTTTATGCAATAATATATTTAAACAGTTACATAAAGCACCTTTGAGAGTTCTGAATTATGCACATCCTTCGACCTCATTAATAACTTGTTCTTCTGACATCGTAGATGAACAGAAATAGATATCAGTCAGACTGAACAGAGATCAGCAGGGCAGTAAGACTCTCCATCTCTCGGCAGCTGTGTCCTCCTGTCCCTCCTCCAACTATGGGCTCTGTTTTTAATAAGGGATAAAGGTTCATCGCACCGTTTCCTACAGGCAGGCTTAAAAGCCATTTTCTCCTTATTACATGCATGATTTTAACTGATCCCAGAAAAGCAAACAAGTGTGGTCCCAGCGGAGCGCTCCCAATTGAAATGCACTGGGACCAGCCGAAGGGGGTGGGGTGGGAGGACTACAGGATACACAATGCTGCCCTTTATTGTGGGAGGTGAGCGAGAACAAGTCTTACGGGTATACACACACACACCATTTAGCAATGCGTCCAGTTTTCTCTTTAACACAGTTGATATATGACCATCTAAACTGAGATGCTTCATTTGTGCTGGGTAATACTGCATCGAAGGCATGTGTTTCTTTTCGCTAGATCTCTTGACTCAGTGGAAAATGCATCTCTGGATCCCACATCCAACTCACATCATCAGCAATATTTAGAGAGCAATGAAAATGACTGAAGTGAGGGTTTAAAGGCCAGGCAGGCTGTCTGTCTTGAAACGAATGAGGAGAAAAGACATTCGACGTGAGCACTTCTGCTTTTATTCTGTTGAATTTGGACCTGAGCGGCTGCATTAGATCATCAGCAGATGTCAAAGTCTCCTGTCATCTGCCAAGAAAAATGGGAACAGAAAAATGAAGTGAGGGAGAGCGAGAGGGAAATAGAAAAAGCTGGAAGGTCACTGTCTGGAGAGGAAGTGGAGATAATGGCGAGACTCGGAGGAAAGATGAACGCTAGAATATGCTGGAGTAATATGCATGCTTATTTCCATGATAGCCTCACAAATGTTGAATCATAGCATGAAGTCCAGAAAGTCTATTTAGAAATGTTGAGACCGTCTCACCAACATCCCACTGACAGCCAATGTCTTTGATAATTAAAAATACAGGCAATTTACCTTTATGAGAAGTTGTAACATAACCAGTAAATTACTGTAAAAACCTCATTGTCTTGCACAATGCTGTGCTGGGGTTTCACGTTTAGTTTATTTCTAAACCACATTTAAAAACAACAGTAGTTACATAAATGGTAATGAACTAAATTCAGATGAATACAAATTATGACTGGTTTTAAAAGCCTCCTCACAGACAATGGTAGTGCATTCTAGAGTTTAGAGGCAGCTACTGCAAAGGCACGATCTCTCTCGATCTACATGGTCCCTACACAGTGTTCATTGCTATCTATTAACATCTATTAAAGTTTTCTTCACTTCAGAACATTTGTTCACGGATTTGCACTGTAAATAAATGAATATGATCTAATGAATAGGGAGTTGGACTTGTAACCCAAAGGTCACAGGTTAGAGTCCCAGGTCCGGCAGGGATTGTAGGTGGAGTTAGTGAATATCCAGAGCTCTCTCCACCTTCAATACCATGACTGAGGTGAGACCCTTGAGCAAGGCACCGTTCCCCCAACTGCTCCCCGGGTGCTGCAGCACTGGCTGCCCACTGCTCCGAGTGTGTGTTTGTGTGTGTGTGTGTGTGGTTGTTCACTTCTCACTTCTGTGTTTGGCACTTGGATGGGTTGAATGCAGAGCACAAAATCCTAGTATGGAAAACCATACCTGGCCCCGTGTCACGTCCTTCCCTTTTCCTTTCCTTATGTCTTATCGCTTCGAATGGGAATCATGGCAGAATGTACGTTGATGTCCACTTTGCAGGGTACATAATTGATTAACAAACGTCTGAAGTGACAAGAGAAACCAAATGTGCAGAGCTGTGATTAAGAATCGTTGCTCTAGGGAAACCTCAGAGACATGGATATGGAGTTGAATAAAATCAGAAATATAGGTTAAGACTAGGCCATTTATGAGCATTTATAAACAAGTATTAAAACCTAAAAACATGAAAACACAGTCTGAGTTTTTAAAAAATGTATCATGGCTAGTGGCCATTATTTTGCTCCATAAATCGGACATATCCATTGTAAAACCAACCCATATGCCTCCCGGAGGTTAACACGTTTTTTAACTCATATCACTGACTTCTGGCAATGGCTATATGATACTGATAACAACTTTACATTAACAGATTTGGTTAATAACGGGTGGTTAATAGGTTAAGTCAAAAGAGCTTATATTCTTAAGTCCATCCATCTATTCATTTTCCAAACTGCTTGTTCTGTGTAGGCAGAAAAAAAACACCCTGGACAGATAGCCAGTACATGACAGGGCCATCCTTAAGGGCATAATTTGCCCCAAAATGAAAATTGCTTTGGGAGGCACAAGTAAAATATACCTATTGATGAAGCAAAAAGGCATACTAGCATCCCGAGACTAAAACTCAAGGATATTAGAACAAGTGCCGGCCAAGTTCAACAGACCATTATTCAGCAGCGGAGAGAAAGACATGAGTGTGCCACACAGAGATGCCAGGGAAACCCGTGCCAGCTTGACGAAACCTAATCCTAAAACCTCAAGCACCTTTCTCGTGCCAACCTCTGGGTGGGCACTTCTGGGTGGGTCTGTGTGTGTGTGTGTGGGAGGAAAACACACTTCAGTCACAGGATGATACCTACAGGAGTTTTTAACACAAACCTCAGGCCCTTTTCCTCTTTTTGTTTATAGACATTACAACACTAACTACAGTGATGAAGTCATTTCAATCCAACTACACAGCTGATCATAGATCAGATCCCAACTGACAAGAGCTTTAAAAGTCTCACACAGTGATTCACCTAGACATGGGTTAAAATGAGACTGTGGCTTCAAGACTGTGATTATTAGCACACACTTCAATGCAAACACATTCTACTGTTTTGTTAAAGCTAGTATTTGGTGAATTCGTCTATCTATATGGCCTAGTTCACACTGCAAGTCTTAATGCTCAGATCAGATTATTTTTTGCTGCGACTGCCATCAGTCTCATGAGTGAACTGGATATGGCCCTGAAGTGACCAGTATGCGCAGAAGAAGATGTGATGTCAGATGCATTGCACTGTGTTTGTGTAAATAAAAAAGAATGCTACTCACCTTAGCTTGTGTTTAGTGATTTTTACGTTAAAGGGGTCATCCGGTGCCACATGCACTGTTACAAGCTTTTTGAACTGAAATGTATTGGGAGTGTGTTTACACAACCACCCTACAATGATAAAGATCCACCAGTGGCTTTCTTTTAATTTAATAAAAATACGTTTCCCTTCTGAAATCAAGCCATTCTCAAATGCATGTCTGTGTGGCGTTTCTAAATCCCACAACCCTGCAAGTGATGGGAAGATTGGACATGTGGCAGACTCAATGATAAAATCTTTAATGAGTGACCCATTACTAGACTCTGTAAATGGATGTTTCACAAATGTACATTATATGTACATTAACATAATAATAGATTAATGAGCATTGTTTGAGTAATTATTTCTTGGTTACTAGTTATTTACCTCAAAGCAGTTGACACCACCTCACAGGCAATTCATTGGTAAACTAAATCACATAATCACTTCAGCCTTAAGAAAAATCATAAATCTAATCAGGACAAACAGTAGGCTAATGATATGTGTCAGGATGTGTTACCAACACTATAGTTATGTTAAGATTTGGATTTAGAGTAGTATTTTGTACACACATAAGAAAATCTGCTTCATTTTGTGCCTAGCACAGCCCTTATTTGTTTTAAAATAACTGTATGCATCTTTATTTATACACTGGAAATCTCCTATTTCCTTGTGAATGTTGCTAAGTGTACTTACGATCTAAATTACCACTGGAGATGTGAAAAAGTGATGCTTACTTTATGTAAAAACCTAAATGCTAACCAAATAGAATTATTGCAGAAAAAGTCTAGCATAATAACTTGATCTTAACTGCTACATTTAGTCTGAATAAGGTTACAGTGAACATGATTGTCTCTCTGAGCAGCAGCTCTTTAGAAGTGAGTGTTTAAAATAAAAGACAGATCGCAGTCTGAATGATGAAAACATGACATCACAGTCACATGCGTCACGTATGCATGCTGGTTCTGAGAGCACACTCCGTAAAATCAAACACACACACACACCAACAAAATCAACATCTACACTCTGCATTCTTTCTCCAGCAGTTAACGTTGCAGATGTTATTTTACATCAGTATTACAATTATATTCAGCAGATACAGCCATATTCACAAACACTGTTATAGTACCATACACCTTTGTGTGTCGATGTTGAATGAATTCATTTTAATGTCTCAATCCATGAAATCCAACCTGAAATGTGTGTGTGTGTGTATTGAGATGTGGATGTGGTGAGTCTTGGCCACACTGGAATATTAATTCCCAAAAAACATAAATAGTACATAAATCTGCAGCCAGCAGTAGCTGTTCAGGACATAATGAGCTCTGTGTTTTTATATGGAGAGCTGGATAATGGTTTTCTTTCGACAATTTTCTCTCCTTCCCTCAATTCTAAACTCAGTAGCATCATTCCACTACAGTGGCATGAGTTTCAAAAGCAGCTGAAATGATGCAGGTTTGGAATAACATGACGTTGATTAAATAATAATAATAAAAAAAAACAATTGGATGCACTATTCTTTCATTTAAATTCTTCACACCTCGTTGACTTTATTTGTTTCATGATAACCAAACTATGATTTAAACTGCAGCAGAAAGTCAGTGATTATAAATTAAATCTGGAGTATGGTGGCCTACTAGTGCACAGCAAAATGACATTTCACGAAGTACTAATTTCAATGTGTTGTGCTGATTTTCTTTATTTTAGTTGTGTTGTTTCCACTGTATTACAGTAAGTCTTGTTTTTATTGTGTTGTGGTAATTCTGTTGTTTTGTGACTTCTTGTTCTGTGGTGCGGCAGCTTGTTTTTCATGGCATCGTGGCTTGGTTACATTGGGGTGCATGTTTCCGTTGTGTTGTGTTAATTTCATTCTGTTACGGCTTGTTTCCATTGTGTTGTGTTAATTTTTGTGGTGTTACTGCTTGTTTTTTGTGGTGTTGTGGCTCAGTTACATTGTGGCAAGACTTATTTCCCTAAATTTCGTTGTGTTACGGTTTTCTTAATTGTGGCAAGACTTGTTTCCGTTGTGTTGTGTTAATTTAGTTGTGTTGTGGCTTCTTTCTGTGGTGTGGCTGCTTGTTTTTCGTAATGTTGTGGCCAGGGCTCTGAACCGGTTCAAGGAACGAAAACGAATAACATTTAACTGGAACAAAAACTAAAACAAAATCAATTTTAATCGTTCTGAACAGAAACGTTAATTTGAAATTGCAATAAACCGGTTAATAACGTTATTTTATCGTTCTCTTCTTATATTAATTTGGGAGACAAAAAACATGAATTTGTGTGTGCAAATGCCATGTTGATTCATACAACGTGCAATGCTGGAGAAGCAGACCCCATTTCTCCGATGTGATGAGCTTGCCTCAAAAAACTACTGAGCAGGGAGCCTGCAGGATTTCTATCGAGGGCAGGCTACGCACTTATCACAATCTTTTTGCGACCAGCGGCAGCGAGTTGATCACAGCCAATGTTTGAATAATTTAGCCTTCTTAAATAATCACAACTTGCTAAAAGTCTATAGATATAAAACAGTTCAAGGCAAGCACATCACATGTTTAAATGTTTAACCTAATTAGATGTGCGCTGTTAGACGCTTACAGAGGTGCCATTGTGATCACTTGCGTATTATTTTTTCAGTAGAAACTTAAATGCACCGTCATTTTTGCTCATAAAGGTGAAAGTAATACATGATTCAGAACGGTAAAGGATCTACCTTTATTTCTGTACATTTACAATATCAACAAAACAAAAAAGTATGGTTTACTTTCGGTTTTAAGACACATGATGTACAAATAACACGAACATGCAAATTGGTTTAATAATTTGGAAATATAATATCAAGCAT
>JAUMHI010000054.1:3999668-4039935 GCA_032359435.1 Enteromius unitaeniatus | reverse complement strand
TCTGCATAGTGGAGTAAAGTAATGTGGTATTGGAATGAATTGAAGGTGAGCAAATCACACATTTGTCATGTGTAAACATAATACATTGATTGACTACTAAAGTTCAACTACAGGACTCAACAGTATTTTGACGTTCGTGTTGCCAGTTGGTGAAAAACCCAGCGTATTGCAGCTGTTAGCCAATAAATGAACTGGATATGAGATTGCATATTCTACCTGATCTAAAATCAACCTGTCCTCAAACAAATACACCCATATACAGTAGGTCATTTGTCCAAATCTCTGTAATTCGACCCATCAGAGTGTATGCTACAATTGCGCCCCTATGAGCAACATAACGTTTTTATTTTAATGTTTTGTACTCTTTTATCTGTGTTGTAATTTGGATTAGAGATTGGTGTAAAAAATGTCCACACATTTCATTTAAATAAACATGCTTTTTGATTCATTTCAGGATGACAGATGCAACATAACACTGTCGTTATTTTTATGCTCACTAGAGGGCACGTAACTAAAAAACGTCAAAATAGGACCTATAGGGTTGTTTCCGTTGCCATTTGTATTCATGACTGTTGAGCGTCTTCAAACTGACAACCCGTGTGAGCATAGAGTCTAAGGAGTCTTTCAATTTGGACTGCAATATCCATTTCAACAGCTAGCTATCAATATCACTTTCTGCACCCTAACAGTGTTTACAGTCATCCATTTTCTTCTGATGTACCATCAGATAATCTGACCCTACACTCAGATTGATCGTAATGTAAGCACAAGCACGCAATGTTTTGAAAGCACCACAGAAACAGTGTTTACACTGGGATGGGAGAAAGTATTTTAACAACGAACAAATTACACACTTCACCTTCAACCATGGAAAAAAATGTTAAGCACTTTCTAAAAAAAATTGCAATGCAAAAGGCCAGGCCTTGAGGTTTAACTGCTAATCTGCATTCAGATGTTTAATACTACAACCAAAAACTACAAACTAGTAATTATACATTGCTTTGGTCCATGGTGGGAACACACACACACACACACACACAGTCTCCTTGAATGACACACATAGTTTGTCCTCTGGACAGGGAGGCAGCAGCATCTGCAAAACCCATCTTAATTTAGTGGCTTGTCTTTTGTGGTTTGAGTGAGTCCTGGGATGCAGCCAGACCTGATGGGGTCAGCAGAGGTACTGACTCAGAAGCCTGTAGCCTTTGGAGTCCTGCAAGCTGATGAAGACTTAAATCAGAAATCAGGATGTGGTCTTAGGTGGGGGGTACCATGTCAACTCTGGGTCTGTCTCTCTGGACGATACGAGACACATAATGATGTGGTAAGCGGAGAGCATGCTAATTAAATGTGTTGAATGGCTATTCGTTTTCTTTTTCACGCTTCTTTTTACATCAAGCTAAACTAATAGAGTAACAAATATGTTGTTTACATTTTATTTGTCAGGACTAACTGTCAATAAATCACCGGTGTTTTGAGAGAGGCACACTTATGAAAAACAGACTCCCAGCAGTCTTTGCGTTTAAACTGGGATTGGAAAAATATCTGAACATCGAACTGACACACTACTGCTTCAGGTTTACTTCGTGATGCAAGTTTGTATGTGAAAACATGTTGTCCCTTTAGGCAGGTGTTCCAGGCTCATTGCTTCACCTCTCAACATTTGGACTGAGAGTGATTTGTCTTTTTTTTTCCCAATGTGTTTATTTTGTTCTTCCTGCGTTCCCAGCAAAAGAGCTCTTCCATCATCTGACTGCAATGAAAGCTAACTGTCTTTCCCTAAATCATGTGGAGAAAATGGACTCATTTGCATTCAGTGGACGTTTGTCAAACTGGAACAACTGTTTTGTTCTGACCTATTGTTCCTTGAGTTCCAGTTGGAAATTTTCCTGGACAGCTGGCTTCGGCCAAGAACATAATCACAATAATTATCAAGAAGAAATCGTGTCTTTTTGTTGGCTTAGACTTCTGTAAAATCTAGAGTAATGACAGGAGGACAAATCACTCTCCTCCCACAAACTCAATTTCCACTGGTCCCTCCGGTCAACAAATCACAAGACTGCGGTGCTTTCCAGGAGGCAACTATTTATTCAATTGATGTGAAATAGCGATTGCAGTTTAGGTAGCGGCAAACAAATCAATGGTCCGTTCTAGTGTGTTAGGAATAAACACACTGCTTGTGTGATTAAAATCAGTAACAGTAGCTTCTGAAAACATTCATTACAAAATGGATAGTTCAGATAATAGATTCTTGGATTAAATAGTTTATTCCAATTAGAATTGGTAATGTAACTATTTAATGAGCATTGGTGTCTTTTAGCGTACTGCTGTTGCTGCTTCATATAGTGCCTACGAACAGTGGTAAAATCCCTCAAACTGTTTGTTTTTGTGGCCATTGATAACACACTCTTAAAAGTAGTTTTACTTGATTTGCGTGGTTCTTGATTCTGATTGGCTGACAGTAGCGTGATATTCTACTGATAACAGAACTATTTTTCACATTGAGTGTCATGGTAGACACCCAAATCCACTATAATATTGAAAATAAAAAGGCTCAAATAATATTTAGATATTTTTTGGTAGCTGTATGAGCCCTACAAAAGGATGTGTGCATATATCCCGACCTTAGATCATTATAGCAAAGCAATTCTGGGGAACTAGTAAGTTTCTCGATAAAAACTGCATCAGCGCCAGTGAATGCCACAACACCGTCGTATCCTCAAATTAGATTTTCAGCCTATTAGCTTCCATTTTGGAGGTCAAAGTGCTCTTAATTTGGAACCTAAAAATATAGCAAAGGCAGAACCCAAACCAGAAACTGACATTTGTGAAGTGTTGTGTTCATGTTGGCCGCTCTGTCTGTGTGTTTGTAATATAGAGTCAGGCTGTCAGGACTTCGGCAGTAGAGGTGAGGCCGTGTTGCTGACCCAAGGTCAAGAGTTCAGGGGTCATGAGACAGACTTGTGGGAAAAAGCCTTCTGTGTTCATTCAAACATGGCACTGCCATAGCGACCGGCTGATCTCTGATCCCTGTCTGTGGGCGGATGATATCAGCAAAGATTTGTGTGTGAATTACAAGCTGTGTACTTTTTGTTCTTAGATGTAAAGTGTCCACATATTAAACTGTAAAAAGAAATATCAGAAATATATATGTTGCTATCATCTGCAAAACTATGGTGGAAAGAGACACAAGTTAGAAAGAGAGACAAACAGAAACAGAGAGACAAAGTTTTAGATCAAGATAGGCAAATAGAGAGAGCTGAGAGAAAAACAAATATTAGATTCAGATGGACAGAAATTATCTGGAAAAATAACAACATCAAAGGAAGAAAGATAATTATGCACTTCAAAGAGAAAAAGAGTGAAATCAAAAGCAGACAGACACAGCCGCAGTGGGCTATGAATTAAAGAAAACTTGATTTTGACTCTAGTTTCTATGTATTATTTTAATAGTTAATTCAGGATTGAAATCTGTGGGGCAAGTCGTGCCGGCAAAAAGTTGCCAGCTACTGCCCTCATCAGTGATGTAATGATTCATGTAGTCTCAGCCTCAGACTCCACGCCCACGGTCTGATGCATATGGCACACAAAAGTGGAAACACTTCAAGAGTTTCAAGTCATCATTAAATTGGTTGAATTATACAGGATTTCCAGGAGACGTGTGTGTTGTGTTCTTTAATGTTAAGCCTGGAAACAAAGATCCCGTGACATCAAACTCTTCGCAACAAAAACATTGTGTTTACAACTATGTGCTCTTCAGGATCAACTAAATGCTGGGTTTTCTAAGTATGTGTAATATTTACAGTTTATTGCATAAAATCTGATCGGCAACAATTTCCACGCCCCAAAACGTGATGCTGAAACAAATTGTGATGGGTTGTTTGACATGTCGATCAAACGGTCTCATGTGTGGCCTTTGGCCAATGAAAGTTGCTATGAATTCCACACCTGCAGCCGTCAATCTGAAGGTTTGCCTATGTGAGACTATTGCTGCGTCCGAAATCACTTACTTTCCTAATATATAGTACGCAAAAAACAGTATGTGAGGTGTGAGTGTGTGTCCGAATTCAGAGTATTCGAAATTCAGTAAGTACCCAGATGACCTACTGCTTCCACCCGAATTCTGTAGTACACATACCATGGACACTTTCCTATCCCATGAGGCTTTGGGAGAGGAGGCGTCATATTCGAAAAATGGCGGAAAGTTGAGACGCAGCTCATTTCAAGTGTACGTACCTCATTTATTGTGATTAAATTACACTTGTTTAACACAATCTAAATAAACGGATGACTTATAGAAAGTTAAAATTTTTATGCTGTTGTGACAATTCGGACGTACTACATCGTGACAACAATCTGAGATTGAAGTCATTATACAGTAAATTAAAATGTGTCCTTTTATTAGGCGATTGCTGCGCTGCAGTTTTTAGTCTAAATTAGACTGTATACATTCTAAATGTGAAACAAAAACAGTGGTCTCACTTTTGATTTTGTGAAACCATACATAAAACGAAACAACAGGTAAGCTGAATGAGTTTCAGATTCAGATTCATTGCTAGATTCATTCTTGGCCAGCAGGTGGCGTTTATGAGCAGCAATGATACAGCCTGGGTTACGGCTGTAAACAAAGGGTTTTTCATTTTTCTACTGACAATCAGACTCACAGATATACATCCATATAAACTCTTACTCCTAATGTATCGTGATTTGTTTGGCATCTCAACAAATTGCAATCGTCGCATATTTAATCAATCTTCAACCGGCTTGTGGTTAATCGTTACGTCCCCAGCCACCATTTGTGATCATTATCACAAAACTCTAATGATTTATGATCTGAACATGCAGCATGATTAAAAAGGAAGAACACAACATTTTATTGTAGCTTTATTGTAGCTAAGTTAATAAAAAAAAATACACATTTTGAGCAAAAATCGGAGAAAGACTACATCAGGCTTGGATTCAGATTAATGATTAAAGCATAGATGGAGTAGAAAGTTAGCAGTTTTCAGATTTATATGCTATTTAATATATGACAATCTGGTTATTTTACATATGAATCTATTTACATATTTGATTGCTTGTTCTTGCTTCTTCTTCATTGTGTTTTGATCAGTACTCTTTCTGAAAATGCGTAATAGCGCCTCCTACGTTTTGAAAACACTTTAGACATTATTTGTGCAGCTTGTGATGTGGAGATAACAGACAGGGTGTCAGCACAAAGCCAGACACTTTCTAATCTAATAATGTTTTAATAACAGAGGGATTTAAGACAGGAAGACTTGACTTTAGATGCGATAAAGAATATGTGAGTCAACAAAGTCTGCTTTTTATACATTAGCGTACACATGGTGACCCATTTTACTTGACTAATGTATGTAGAAAGACTGATGCCAGGTTGTCTGGTATAGCTCATCTTCTGGCTGCCTCTAAATAAGCCTCATGGTTGGACTCAGCTGGATCCAATGAGCCCCAAATTGAATGTGAACGAAGGAAAAACAGAGCATCAGCTCATGATGAAAAATTCTCTGTTCTTGGTCTTCACAGCTGAGGGAGCATTTCTCTTAGAGCTGTTGATCCCAAACGGCACCAGTGAAGCATCCATTTTGTTTCAAGAAAAAAATGTGAAAAATGGCTGATGACTATAACAGAGAGATGGATTTGTGGGTAAAGCTCACAGAATTACTGCCACATTGTTGCAGAATTCCAGCTCTGAAATGGAAATCACCGTAATCTCTGTCATGACAGCTTAATTAAGAGAAAATGTAATAAGCGCTCGGAAAGAATGTTTTAAACCAATAAAGAAGGGATTAAATGAAAAAAGGGAAAAAAAGAGTTTTTCATAGTGTATGATGTGAAAAGTTTTTCGTAACAAGCAATTTGTCTGTTGTGAAAACAAAATTTAATGATCAAAAACAACCAATCAGAGCGTACTTGTCATGTCGAAGCTAGTTCCGCGTAGCCATACCTTCTTTGGCAAGGCCCGCCCCTAAGGCTGTTTGACTGACATGTCAAACAACCAATCACAGTTCGTTTCGTTCAGCATCACATTTCGGAGCGTGGAAATGTCCCCACAACAACAGAATGGCGTGCAAAAACTCGGTCAGCATAGAAAATCCCGATGAGACGCTTGCGGTAAACATCTGTTTGCCTCTCTCCTCTTTTTTAACACCCACGAGCAATTCTGGAGAACCAAATATTGAATCGGCCAGCTGCGATGTCAGCATCTGTTGTTTCATGTATTCCAGGATGATCCCCTTCTGAGTTAGGTACTTCACTTGGTCTTCCATAATAGACAGGAGGGGAAACACAACTAGTAAAATTGGATTGCATACTTTTGAGAATCCAACGTTTAAGTGATCTTAATAAATGCTTATTGTCAGTCATGTAAACACGACAGGGTTTTTTTCCGCAAACACACGTCTGTGTTTTGTTTCCCGGCGGAGCAAAAATAAACGCGACACTCGCGCCCCCTGGAAATCCGCTCAAATTCAACCAATCAGACGACGACTTCAACACAGCTGAAGTGTTTCCAGAAAAGTGTACCATATGCATCAGACATTCAACCAACGCTCCGCGGGCGTGACGTCTGAGACTATGTCGAAGCCAATTATATGCTAACTCCTTCGCACTAACATGAAAACGAGCTTTTAGCCCTTATATTTAGCATTATGTAAAACAATTCCTTTGGTTGCTTATTTCTTTATCTTCATAAAAATAAAAACTTTTCTTGAAAAAAATGCCAACATGGGACAGTCTAATTCCGATTTGCTGACTATATCAGATTTTTCTGATGACTAGCTTACATCTGATTTAAAAAAAAAAAAGACCCACATCTGCGTTTACTATACAGTGTACACTGACAGGTTGCCAGGTCTGCAAAAACAAAACCATCCAAATTGCTATTCAAAACTAGCCCATTTGTGTTTTTTCTGGTTTTCCTCTGTGTAAAACAGTGTAAAGGAAACTGCATACTTGGCAACACTGTATACTAACACTGCACAGTACACCTCACACTGACAGAGAGTATCCAGTCTGCCCTCTAACATGACAGAATCAAATGCATGCATCTGATTCATATCTGATTTATTTCCACATATAAATTAATCTTGACACTGATCCATGTGCTTTTGTTTCTGCTTACACATTCGTGGGTCATATCTGATCTGTGCCATATGGGAGGAAAAAAATCTGAATAGGTTCACCATGTAATGTAAATGTGGCCTTAAAGGAATAGTTCACCTAAAAATTGAAAATTACCCCATATTTTACTCACCCCAAAGCCATCCTAGGTGTACATGACTTTCTTTTTTCAGACGAACTCAGTCAGAGTTTTAAAAAAATGTATCTTGGCTGCACCAAGCGTGGTAATCCAGGTGGATAATACCCATTATTTTAAAGCGCCGTAAATCGAATAGTACTGCGACGTAAAACTAACCTATATGAGGAAGAAGGAACTCTGATTGCACTCAGTCAATCATTCAGTTATTTACGTTATAATTTTACAACTAGAAATGTTTTTGTAACTCAGTACCAAGCTTGGAAGAGCCTCAATAATTTTTTTTAAAAACTCAGACTGTATTCGTCTGCAAAAAAAGAAAGTTATATACACCTAGGATGGTTTCGGGGTGAGTAAAATATAGGGTAATTTCATTTTTGGGCGAACTATTCCTTTAATTGCATAATGATTACTAAGGTTGGTAGTTCAGTTATAAGTGAGATTTTGGACCAATGAGATTTAACAGTGGGCGGGGCTACTACCTACAGAATACTGTCACTGCACCAGCAGGCTCTTTAAAACATGTTGGGTAGAGGGCAGTGGTGTTTTGCCATTTAGCATTCTGCCTCTCAAGGAGGTAGAAGAGGGTGAGGACAGACCCCCCTCATGACAGATTAAGTTTCCTCACAGAAGTTAAGCAGGAGAAAAGCACTCTGTCTCTGAGCATTCACATGCCTTTGAGCTTTGAAGTGGAAAACAGGGGCAGTAGGGCCACATGCTTAGTGCATTGACACTGGACTCTGCAGCGTAGACCTCATGATCAGGTGCAGGGCAGAGGACGGGTGCATTAGTGCGGCACTGCAATACAAGACTTAAAATCAAAGCTTTGTAGTCCATGTCTGTTAGCTTTGCAGCTGTGTGAGCATTCAGGGTATTAAAGTTTCATCTGAGCCATAAACACCATGTGATTAATTAGTTTGTAACCACAGAAAAAAATTTAATTATGACAAGAATGTGCATGCTTCCCTTCGCTGGTGACCTGTGATGACAAATACAGCATTCAGGCAAACTGTATGACTATTTCAGGCTTTTAAGAGCATCCAAAAAATAATTGGTCAGTGACAAAAGTTACTTGGAGGCTCAATGCTTAAGGTTTTTGTTGCCGATTTCATGAGTTTGAATAATGTCATTAAATGTCTGCATTTTAGATACCAGTGAAATTGTAATCTAATCTGATTGTAGTTTTGATACCATTTCCTGCCTAAAACAAGGTTTAAACATTATTAAAGTACTGACATTCTTTAATAACATTATTAAAGAACTGAAATTAACTTGTCCATTTAAGCAAAAGAAGAAGTGAAACAGTACTTGCACACTGTCTGCGAGATTGCTTTTTGTGTGATTGCTTTGTTTTGTGTGTGTGTGTGTGTGTGTGTGTGCGTGTTTATCAGGAAAAAAGTCAATTGAGTTCTTTCACGTCTTCTTACGCTTGAGTGGTTTAAAATCACCTGAATGGAAATGATAGACTTTCCTGAGGCTTTTCAGAATGACCAAAACAACATATAGATGCTGTGAAGGTAATTGGTCCACTGGTTAGTCAAGTTATCCCATCTCATAACGCAAAGTAACATGCATTTTTCAATGTGCATAGTGGAATTTATTAGGTAAATCTGTTTCCTTTGTAGTTTATGCACATTTTTTCTCATCGGAATAAAGAGTTTCTAATTACATGCATACGTTTTTAGGCACATTTTTAGAATTTATGGCCATCTTGGCATTTCCATGCAGCATTTTCTTTTTTTTTCATGCAGCATTTACCAACCGTACCAAGCATCTTTCCCACCGTAGGCCATCATGCAGTCCTTATTTTTAAATCCTGCACTTTTGAATTGCTGTAAAATAGTATAGTTAAAGCTTTTCTTCCCATAGTGGTGTAGTTAAGGCTAAAAGGACCATGCAAACCAAACAATCCACATCAAACTCCCACTTGCTTCCACTAGCTCATTTAGATTCACCTGTATAAATGAGCCATGCAGCTCACTGTACTAGTCAAAGCAAGACACAGATATCTGAATTTAGTCCTACTGCTCCCTTTGAATCCTAAGGTTAGCAACTACTAAAAGAACACACAGCGCATGTTAACAGAAATGCATTCTTAAAATGTCATCATCTAAGCATTTTTATAATTGTGTAAAGCATGCTTGTGGCCTAACATTTTAACATTTGAAACCATACAGCGTTAACCCTTTAATGCCTACTTTATTATATTTATTTAATGAGCAAATTGACATAAATGATTGCCATGATTTTTATTTTCATTTTTTCACAATCTACTAAATGCCTTATTTTATCTGATTGAAAGTTCACACCTTCTTAGCACAAAATAGTCATTTTAGCATAATTATAGAAATGTCAACTTTCAGGCTGTGAAATCTTCAAGATGAACGCTTACTGGACTACATTTGTTGAAAAATTATGTTAAATTATTAGAATCAAGCTAGATCCATGCTTTTGAGGAACCGTTTTTCCCCCATCTCTCCATCATCATTGTATTGCATTGCATTCTATGCTTGTCTTGATCATAATAAACAAACTGACTAGTGATTTTCAACTAAAAAAATGTTACTTATATATATGGTACTTATAATGTACTTACAGTGTACTGGAAATATAAAGTAACTATATGAGGTAGGGTTAGGTTTTGGGATTAGAACCTAGTTATTTCCTAGTTATTGTAATTACTACAATAATTACATAGTATGTACATGAATAACATGACTATAATTTCATACAGGCTTTACAGGGTTAACATATAGATTTGCTGCATATTTACAGATTTCAATCACTTTTAATCAGGGTAAACCAGAACATCTGGTCACCCCAAGCTAGAGCCTGGATAGTATATTTAGGGATATTTAAGCTAGGGTTGGCTTACTTACATTGCTTTCATATTTACAGTTATCTGCTTAGCGGGCCCAGACCGCACCAGTACTCACACTGATAGCTTTAGCAGAGGCCATACGTTAAAACTCCCGCCAGCCAATCCCATTAAAGAGCTGGACCTCTGCTGAGCAATGCACACAGCGCTGGTGAAACGTTTAGAGAAGTGTTTGGGGATTAGAGAGGGAATGTTTCTTTTCCAGCTCCCTCTGTGCTGGATGAGGAGACCAAACATGGTTAGCTGGGTCAGAGGCTCCGGAGCCCTTTGCCACCTCTGGATTTAGAAACAAATAACAAAAGAGATGATGAAAACCTGACTCTGACTTTGAACATTACTGGAAGCAGCTATGCCGTGTTAGCTTTGTCACCTCAAAACGAGGATGGGTTACTCCAAACAGGTGAAGTCCACTGAGTTCGCTGGCTACCATATTGACGGTTGAGAAATTGTGAGTGAAGTGTTGACGGATGGAGGACCTGTCTTTGTAGCTTTGAGTTGGGACTGAGTGCTCTCCTGTTGTGTCTCCTGCAACCTTTGACCCCTCGACCCATACAGACAGCAGGAGCTCAGCAGACCTGCTGGGTCTCTCCATACCCTATTTCCTGAAGCTGGACCGACCCTGTCATGACCTTCAGTGCAGGAAAACAGGGAGAAATGTCATCTGTGACGGCATGTGGTATGAGTTTCTGAAACTGCGTGTCGAAGGGCGGACGATGAAGCAGCAGATAATCAAAGCTAGCAATCAGTAATAAATCCATACTGATGACATCAGGCAATCACTTAATGACACAAATGTGTAGTTAAAATGATTACATATTGTTCCTTTAAATGGTCAAGATTTAACCTTTCCGTGCATTTGTACATACATCTGTTCACCATCCACTGTATTTAATATTAATTATTTATTCATTTTATAATTATGTATTTTTATTGTGTATTTTTTTCCAGAAAATAACTTTGATTTAAAATTAGCCATGGTTATTTTTTATAGCAAAAATGTACTAACAATGTTTTTTTTTGGCCTGATTAATGTTGAAATTTTACTATAATAATATAATTTCATAACTTTATTATTATTGTTATTTATTTATTTGTAGTAAAGCCATGGATCATTTTGATGTGGGAAGAGAGCTGGAATAGACATGACACTATAGTTTCAATCTGCAATGAGGCCCTGTTCACAGTTACAGTTTGATTTACCACGAATAGCTTTAGGCAAAAATGTGTAAGGTTTTGTGTGTTTTAAATATAGCAAAAAATGGTTTCTGTTTTTTATAAAATGCATGATATGAAGCCTGATGCACAGGTTATTATATTTAATTATTATTATTATTTTAAAATGGTTTTTTTTATTTAGTTTTTGGGCTAAAACAGTCAGAATTGTAAGATATAAAGTCAGAATTGTCAGATACAAACTAGCAGTTCTGATTCTATTCTCTCAATTGCCAATTTGTATCTCACAATTATGACTTGTGTCTCAAAATTGTGTGCTATAACCTCGCAATTGTGAGTCATAAAGTCCAGTTCTGAGGAGGAAAAAATACCTTTTTTATGTTGTTAGAATTGCGAGTTTATAACTGTTATAACAGTTCTGAATCAATAGCTTGGAATTGCTAGTATATATCACACAATTCTGGCTTCATTTCTCAAAATTGCAATCAGTTCTCAGAAAAAATTCAAATTCAAATTGTCAGTTTATATCTTTTATTCAGTGGCGTAAAAAATGGGATTCCACATCTAAACCAAAATTAACCTTGTGAGTTTTTTTTTTTTTTTATTTGAAGTAGTTTCAGAGTCTTGAAAATGTATTTTCATGTCCAGTTTATTTATTTATTTTAATTAGTTTTTTTTTTTATTTTATAAATTTAGATTATTCTAAATCTAGATTTAGAGTAGTTTTCACTGCTGCTGTAAACAAAAGCAACAAGAGGATAACGGGATACATTGCACAAATAGTTGTTGGAGTTCAAATCAATTAGAATGATCAATATTGCCTTCAATTCAGTTTGATATATAACATCAGCAGCACTCTCAGAAAGAGATACGAAGCACTAATACTTATCCATTAGGAGTAAATACAAAAGATTTACCTTTAAGCTTTTTTACCTTACCTACCCAATGACAATTTAGTACTTTCTTTTTTTGTGAGTGTAGGTGGCATATGGCTGGAGAAATAGGTTTATCATGTTTTAAAATACTGGTGAGAACCATTGTGTGCTGAAATCGGTCACATGAAATATTCAGTGTATCTTCACTTCACTTATATCAGCCGAATCATCAAAAAGGTTGGTCGAATCAATGAGCACAGTCTCTCCACGGCCAATCAGAAACAGCACCAGCGAGTTTCTCAGCATGCCCTGCTCTCTTTGCTCTGCCTGCCAAAGTGGACTTGGCAACGTCAGAGGCAGTTTGAGTCGTCGGACAGATCACAAACACACGCACATGCTTCCACTCTCATGTGCTTCCAGAGCCATTAGTCAAACTAAGCCTTTGCGACACATAGGAAACGGGACTGTGACGCCCACAGATTTTATGCATACTGTTCAAATTCACACCAGTCAACACTAATCGTCAATGTCTTTGTATGTTAGTTCAGTGGTTGTGCTTCAGGACCCAGATTTTACATTAAGGGGAGAAACCAAAATTGTTTGTTGAAAACCTAAATTCTGAACCTCTCCAACTTGTTATTTTGATATTCATTAGGAGGATCAAGCCTTAAATACAGGGATCAAACCACATAAATGCCATATCAATCCTATATTTCCACAGGGATGATTTAGCACACAGTACATGTCCTCAAGCAGTTAGTTGGTTTCACTGCTATCAGACATGCTTGATAAACACTCGCAGGAGCTGCGTGAAACACTGTTTGCTTTGGGTTTCCTTGTCTGTTTGCTTGTCACTGCTCCAGTCTCTTTACAGTCATAAAAATGATAAACTGATAAACAAATGCACTGGAGCTGTGAGGAAACTGTGTAAATTGTTTACAGATATGCTTATTTCAGTCTATTCTGTAATCACGGTGGGTCCTGATTACCTTTCTGAGCTTTATTTGGCAATGTTAACCAATTATTGAAACTTTTCTCACTTTTAGAAAACACAGAGAAACTTGAGAACAGCTGTCCAAGCGTCAGACTCCTGAATGAGTGAGAATTACGCTTGGATTTAATCATTATTCAGAAATACACACGGCTGAAAAGCAGCAGTTGACCTGTCAACATTTTTATATTTGAATATATTTAAGGCTACATTTAATTGATAAAACAGTAAATAACAGTAATATTGTAAAATATTTGTACAATTTCAAATGACATGCTGTTTTCCACAACAACAAACTGAAGATTGGAGTAATGATGCTGAAAAACATATTAAAATATTGCATAATAAATATTGAATATATATTACATTAGAGAAGGGTTATTCTAAACTTAAATAATATTTCACAGTACTACTGTTTTTATTGTATTTTTGGCTTTTGAGTAGTACTGTATTGACCAGTAAGTTGTGTGTGTGTGTGTGTGTGTGTGTGTGTATAATTCAGTTGTTTTAATAGCATTTGTGGTCCAGTAATTACTGTCTCTTCAACACAAATTAAAGAGATCACTGCATGAGATCATAGCATTCTCTCTTATATAAGTCTGTTATTTTGGCTGTGTTTTTAGACGATCACACACAGATGAGGCATGTCCTGTCCAGTGTCAAAGGAGGGCAGTGTGGTGTCAGTAGGGTGAGAATCAGACGGGCTACTGTGTGTTTACACTCTCAGTTTCCCAGCAATCCTTCTTCGCTGCAGTCGGCCACAGGAATGCAGAAAATAAGTGATTCTCCAGTCTTCACGCACACTCGTCTTCAGACACACACACATGTACAAGGCTAAATGCCACAGAATACATTGGAAACACACTATTCTTGCAAGAAACTTGATGGGTCAGTCGTTCACTGAGAGATATGGGAATATTTACAGTGAAATCCGGTTGTTAGTTGTATGTTGCCATTTGTTCCATAACATAGTATCAATTTTAATAACCTCATAAATACAACATTAGCCACTCTTTTAGACATGTAAACCTCTTCCTGTCCTGTTTCCAAACTAAACACTGCAGTTTTGAAGCATTTGTGTTTAGAAAGCAAGCTCTTCCTTTTCATACAGTAACAGGTTAGTTGGTGTAAATAACCTGAACACAATCAGGTGCCTTCGGTTGACTGAGCGAATGTACAACCCAAATTTAAAAACTGAAAGAATTTAAAATTACATGAGCCATTTTTTCAAACTACAGAGCTTTGATCAAGTAACTAATCATTTAAATGTCTCAAATTAAATATTTAAATGTATTTTATGTACATGCTGTAGCCTGCTATAATGTTATGAAGATCTTTTTTTATTTCTGTACAAGGTTTATAAATGTCATTATTTTCAATATTTAGTGTTTTTCCCCCCTGAATATAATCTCTATATTTAGTTGTATCATGAGCCATAAAACCCATGATACTTCAAAAATAATCAATTAATAATTAAAATAATAATAAATGAACAAACAGCACGTATGCAGACATTGGAAATATTATGTTTATGTGTAATGGTTTCTAGACACTGCGTGTTGGAGTCAGATGCTGAGGTAGGGCAAATATTATGAGCATGGACAAAATGTTAGCAGCTAAGTGCAGAAGATCACATCAACATTTGTGCAGTACAGTATGAAGTGCTTACAATGTCAGCAGCAATATAGTGAGTAGAGTGTGGAGTTTCTATTACAATTCATAGAGATAAAAAGAATAGTTCACTCAAAAATGAAAATTTTTGTCATCATTTACTCACCCTCAAGTAGTTCCAAACCTACTGTACCAGCCACAGGAGTCCATACATTGGCAGCAAGACAAGTCTCAAAACTAAAAACACATTCACGGATGATCTGCATTTGACAGAAATTAAGTGTAAAAAATACACTCTAGCCAGCCAGATCTCTTTTTCTCATGAGGAAACTCAGTATTAGCTGTTATCGTTACTTACGACTTTATGAATCATCTGCAAAATATGAAACTGGGTGTTGCTTTAAAGCTTTGAGTATATATTGATCTGTAGCTCTTCATCAGAATCATTGCTGACACTTCACACACGTAACAGATGGTCTGTTGGACATTTATAGGAGAATCCACTGGAGGGACTATCCAGATAAAATGCTTCCACATCCCTCTGTTATGAGACCTGCCCTCGGATGCACACAGACATAGGAGCTCGTATAATCAGACCCCAGCCCAGGTCAGCTGGCAGGGCTGATTATTGAGTTCTGATGTGGTCGGCAGAGAGATCCTTCATGTCTTGTTATATAAAACAAAAATGTAAGACATCTGAAATGTTAATCAGATGCTCCTGAACCAAACACACCCTACATCTCATGAATACACACAAACATGCTCTTCTTTGAATCACACTAGCAGGACTTTGTGGTTTTATTCACAGGCGTATGAGTGTGTGTTCATGTTGACTGAACTCTGAGTGAGTGTGTTTCCACTTAACCAGCTCAGAGGAGACTTCAAGATGAGTCCTGTCAGATCAGACCACTTACTGTAGTCAGCGTGTAATGATGTGAGCCAGCGGGAGATCTTTACTGTGAGTCATAAGGAGCCACTTTTATATTCAAAGATATTTTTTAGCTTTTGGCCATGTAAACGTTTGGGAATGAAATGAAATTAGCTGGTTTTCCAATTATGTATCTGTCAATACAATTATATGGTTTTCATAACCTAACCTTCCAATATTCAGATCAGCGCTCAATCAAGCATACTATGATTTAATCTTTATTCTATGTAACTTAACAAGTTAGTTCACCCAAACATTTAAAATTAGCCCATGTTTCACTCACCCTTAGGTGTTTATGACTTTTTTTTTTCAGACAAATCCAGTTGGAGTTATATTAAAAACAGAGCCATTTGAATCCATCTGCAGTCTGGTGGTCATAAAACAGGCATGGGTCAATCAGTGGCAAACAGGGACATCACAGGTAAGACAAAAGAGTATGTGTGGGTCAGTTGACAGTGAATGTAATCCAGAGATGTTGACAGGAGGGTTAATCCAAAAACATAATAGTCCAGGTGAAGTGCAGACACAGCCTGAAACAGAAAGGCTATCCAAAAAACACAGGCAGGAATCAGAACACGGGAAAACAGGCAAACTCAAGACTAGACTAGAAACTAGGAATTAGAAAATTGGGCAGAAAACTGGCTCTGCTGTTGAGTGATATACGCTTAATAATACTCTGCAATGAGAAATAGGAGAATATGGAGAGTGTGTGCGGCTAATCAGAGTGAAATGGATTGTGGGAGTTGAAGTCCAGTGTGATTCTCACAGTCTGTGTGTGAGAATCAATATGATGGAAGGGTGACCTGGTGATAATCGGACAGAAAGACACAGACCAGATTCGTGACACATACAGAAAAACTACAGCCGTTCGACATTTTTTCAAAACGGTTTCATACCTTTATACTAGAAAAATAATGAATAATCCATGTAATTAACTAACATGAGAAATTACAAATCAGTTTTCTCTCATTCAAAAACATAACACACGACAGTGAACATGAAGCAAACTGGAAAAAGCATAAGAGCGCTACTAAATTATTATTATTATTTTATTCTAATCTGCCATTCAGATTCCAAACAACAGGTCATTTATTGAGCAAAAGAAACCGCTACCTATTCAAACAAGCCGTAAACTATGCATAAATTCCTAATTAACTAATTAACTGGTCACTAGGTAAGAGGGCAAAAAGAGAAAACTGGAGAGTAACTGATTTGTTGTATATTTTAAATAAGGTATACATTATTCTTCATAGGCTTAATCAGATCATGGCAGTTATAGAACAAGATATTTGCATAACTGAAATATGACCAAATTTTGCTCAATATAAGATTGTTCTTCTCAATGACTGCATTCGTAAGATTATATTCTGATTATGCATGCTTTATAGAAATAAATTGAATGCTAGAACCTGATTTTGTATTTTGAGTCCCAACAGTATAGTGGAAAATAAGGATAAATTCACCCAAAAATGAATATTCTGTCATTAATTACTCACCCTCTTCCAAACACATAAGTCCTTCATTCCTTTATTTGAACTCTGAGAGCTTTCTGACCCTGCATAGACAGCAACACAACTACCACGCAGAAGGTTAGTGGTCCAACCTTAATGTCATGAAGCTATGAGAATACTTTTTGTGTGCAAAAAAGCACAAAAATAATGGCTTTATTCAACAAACGAAGGTCTTATGAATTTGAAATGTCATGAATATCAGTAATTCATGTCACAATACAGAATATAGACCTTAATCAGAAAATGATGTGCATTTAAATAAGATCTGTGTATGTAATTACACTACTGTATGTATTGAAGGTTTTGATCTGACAGACATGACCACTGTCTGGGTCAGCAGTTATCCATCACAGCACTGAGGCACTGTAGCCTGTAAGAGCATGTAATTTCAGCCCTCTGGGTACTGGATGCAGGGGATGCTGTAATTGAGCCCCATACAGAGTCTAACAGAGCCACTAATCCTCCTTTTCTATAGCTCGTCTTCACCGTCCCCTCTCCAGCTGTGTCACATCCATCTACGTCCACCATAGCAACTGTCCACTGCTATCCTGTCATTAAACAGATCAAAAAGCCATAGTTCATCCAAAAATCTAAATACTGTCATCATTGACCTACACTCATGCTGTTCCTCTGCTTTGTATTTAATACCAGCCTCTAAACATTAGCTCTTTATTAAATGTGTACTGTAAATGGGAAATAGCAGGTTAAAGCCTAAACCAGGGAATTTCAGGGGAGTTGTGAAAAACAAATCTAACACGTGCATACCTTATATATGTTATGTTCTGTTGTATGTTATTATATTTATATTACTTGCTTACCATGTGACCATTAACCACTATCAGAGAACCATGAACATGTTGCTTCACCATGCTGTTTAACTTTTTAAATATTAACATATATTTTTTTAGGGCTGTTTCAAGTAAGGAGGGGTTTGGCTAAAAAGTTTGGGAACCTCTCCTGAAGTGGAGTGTGTGTTTGTGGATATAATGGCGCATGTGTGGATTCTGATCATCTGTCTTTACATGTGTTTATGTTAGCGTACACATGTGTGTCATAATCGCTGTCTGTGCATCTTAGACTCTGCAGTCTGTGGCGCCTTCCGATATAACAGCAGAGCCCCGCAGCAGGGAGCCCTCATCACATGCCCAGAGAGAGAGAGAGTAAACTGAGCTTAGCACTGGCACCAGCCGTGTGGAGAGGCGCTGTGTTTAGTGTGGCTTAGCGCTGGCCGTGATGGAGCTGAGGGGGTGGGCAGAGGAGTTTAACAGTATATTGATTTAGTCTCATCTGCGCTGCGTGTTGTAGACAGATGTTCAGAGCATCAGATACACATTCAGCTTAATGAGGCGTGATGTGGCCTGATCTCTTTCATTTAGCAGGACTTGACTGCTGCAACAGAAAATATTGAAGATTTGTTTTTACTAAGATGGTATTAACATATTTGGGTCATATACATCAGAGCTGCGTTACTGGAAGAAGATGAAGAACTTTAACTACGTTTAAAGCCTGATACTGCAATTATTATGCAACCATCAGCACTTGGTGACTCTTGCTCTTTGCAGTGTCTGCCTGTTATAATTGCTACATGAGACAAACAAAAATTAAAGTTAAAAAGTTAAGGGTCAAGAGCACAACTAAAGTAAACACTTACCACTAAAACTGTGACATAGAAATTGTGATTGATGATTCTGCTTTTTAACATCAGGTGTCTTCAATAATGGTCAATCATCACTTAATCAATCACCTCATCATCATCTCAGTTGTTAACACTCTATAGTGTGGACACATATACACTTGGGAATGTTCATTTAACACCGGGGATTTTGCTGTGTTGGTGAATATAAATATACATTTTCTTTTTTGTTAAACATATCTCAAAACGATCCAGTCTTTTTAACTCTAGTGTTTATGCACTTAAATCCTTATATATAAATTAGTCCAGTCAAGTTTCTATAGTTTTTTTCACAGTACACATAATTTATTTGTATAATAATTTCTCATCTATTGCTTTTCACAATGCTTTACATTTAATTTTTTTTTGTTTTATTGTATGCATTTTATTTCTCCAAAGCAATGTAATAAGCAGAAAAGTGTCTAAGCAGCTCCTTGATCATAAAAAGCGGTAACACTTTAATATAGGGACCAATTCTCACTAGTTGCCCATTAACATGTCTATTGGCTGTGCGTTAATACTTTTAAAGCATATATTCTGCATGGCTATATTTTACATCCCTATCTAAACTTAACAACTACTTTAGTAACTATAAATAAGCATCAAATTAGCAGTTTATTGAGGCAAAACGCATAGTTAATGGTTAAAAAACAATTCCAAAATGCTAATGTTTGCATTGTGTCTTCACCCAACACACCTGAACAGAGTCTCATTGGTAAGTATGACACACAAATGGGCAGAATGCGCTTTCTGTTAGGCCTCACAAATAGACAGATCCCATGAGAAACTACTGCCTCTCTTTTCAGTCTGTTTTTCACTCTTCTAACCTTTGTGATGACCTTCAGGTGCGCTGACTCCATACCTTCAACCCGGACATCTGTGCGCTGGCAACAATGCTCCTTTTCCTCCGTCCCGCTCCCCCTCTGTGTGCTGCTCATTCTTTGTGTGTTGCTGTCTGGGTGCTGAGAGGCCTCATTGTGAGAGCTTGCTCCCCAGGCGCCCATTCTGCTGCTGCAGGCCGGCGCTCTTTGCAGTCATCCCCCCACCGATCAGGTTCCCTGTGCGGCGGGACACAGACCCCCCAGTCCCCTGAGCATCCTGCCGTGGCGGTCACAGCCCAATAATCCTGCCATCTAAAGTGGCTACATGGCGGTCTGTCAGTGGCCAGGCCAGATGGCTGTGTGCGGTGTAAAGCGCCCGGGCTTCTTTGTTGACCGAAGGGAATGATAGAGTTTCAGCTGACCAGATGTTTGACAGTGACCTGAACACTGTCTTGAGAGACCATACTTTACCTTTTAGATTTTTACTAGTTATTGAGTCTGACAAAAACATTTGTTTCTTTAAAGGGGTCATATTAAACATTGAAAAGAACATTTGGTGTAATGCAGCGTGTTTATGAACTGTGAATACAACTTGCCCACTGATTTCTTGTTGTGTCCTATTTTGGAAGCACAAACAATAGTTCCACATTCACAACGAGAAATAGCATCTCCAGAACATGGCGCCTGCAGCAACACTACAGTGAGAATAATAGCTCTGGCTTCTTTCTTTTCATAAACATTTGACTGGTGTTATTAAAAATAAACCCACTCTTTTTCTCTCTCAATTTTAAATATTTAAGCAAGCAATATATATATATATATATATATATATATATAAACAATGAAGCCCACTTTAATTATTTAAAAAAGTTTATTTTATTACAGTTGGAAAATGTCTTCTAATATAAAAAATATTCCAATTAGAAAACTTCTGGTGCGGATCCATTCACAGCATTTTATTTATAGTCAGACAGGCAGGGTAAACAACAGCTTCAGACAATCCAGAAACATAAACAATACCAGACAACGATCGAGGCAGGCAGCAAGATTGATAAATCCAGGCAGTGCAAGACAAACAGACACGGGAAACAGTCCTAGGTCAAACATGGGGAAATCTGGGTACAAGGGAAACGCTCAGAAATGTTTGCAGGAACAAAAACAAGACTTCGAAAAGAGTGAGTCGCTGGGCTAGTCTTATACAGTATACTGGAGGGAAAGGGAGTGGTGATGAGGATCAGGTGCAGGTGATCAGCCCCAGGCACGAGGGTGTATGGGAAATGCAGTCCAGGTAGTGGTGCGACTATGGATTGGAGGTGACCTCTAGTGGTTTGGGGGTGGAATTTCAGGAACCAGATTGTGACATTAACGTTCCTAAAATTATACTTCAAATACAATCCTGGCAGCCAAAATATTGCAATAATTTGTTCCACCTCTAAGGTGGAATAAGAGGCATTCCTAAATACTAATTTTAGAAATCTTTATAATGCTAAAAAAATGCCTTTATTAATTAACTAATTTTGTTTGATTATTATTATTATTCATTTAGACAACAAAAACAAAGTTGTAACAGTTCGATAAAAAATTTTTTTTTGTTAAAATATTTGTAACCTGTTCCTATATAAACAAAATGCAAATAGCTTACTTGTTCTATGATTTTTATTCATTTGATTGTTTGTTTTCTTGAAAACCAATCATTTGCATGCCTCCTGACTCCAGAATCAAATATGTGTTACATGTATGAATGTTCTTTGTTGTCTTTTCCCCATGTGCTCTTTGTTTTCTCCCCGTGACCTAGTTTCTGTTAATTAGTTATTCATGTCAGGTGTGTCTAGCTTGTTATCTGTGATTGTCTGCCCTTTAAAAGTTGGATTACTGTCTTTCAGTTCTTGTCCGTGATGTATGTATAGCTGTGTGTTTCCTGATTCTCTGTGTTTCATTGATATTAAAATGTTAAACTTCTACGAAGACTCTCTATGTGTCCTGCCTTTACACAGCGTGACAATATGCTGATCTGAAGAATGCCTATTTTTTTTCAATCTCCACAGAACAAGTGAACTCACTGTGAACCTAATTTAAAGACTGCGTCTCATTAAAGCCGTCTGTTGTAATAGATCACTAGAAAGTTAAGAAAGGATGTCCCATGTGCTTAATAGCAGTAAGTAGTTTACCCTAAATGTCTGCACACCAGACCTCAACTGAACTGAGTTCAGTTTTCATTTACAGTATGTTTTCGTGTTTTTTTTTGTTTATTGTAAGATCAGTACCTAGCATTCTGCGCTGTGTTTTGCCTCTCAGTACAGGAAGAGAAAAAGCAAAATTGCACAAGATCCACAGAGATTGTGGCTCTGTCCCAGAATGCGACTGTAAAACCGCAGGGACTGGTAGGATGATGCCCGATTATCTGCAGCAGAGAGGGAGCATCATCCAATTTTCTGCCTCACTGCCAGAGTGAAGCAATACCGTGTGTTGATACAATGACCTGAGCTAACCTCTTTATTAGACAATCCTGATTAAAAACATCTGCATTCAGCTTTAAAGACATGCTTAGAGAGGGACTCCTTCTCACTCTTCCTTGCTTGGGCACAGCCAATGTTGAGATCAACAAAATACGCATCAAAATTTGATAAAATACGCATCAATCGAAGGCCTAATAGTTTAGGGTGTATGCCACAAAGCTGCTTTCTTATTAACTGAGGTGGCTTTAATAGAAATATCATTGATTGACCGTGTTCATGGATCGCATTCAGGTCTGTCTCATTAAACCATGAGATGAGCTCACCAGTTAAGTGCTGCCATATATATGGCATGAAAGCATGTATATATTATACTCATATGCAGTTTCATAAATCTTGTGTTGACGTCATATTGTCTTTAAATCACCTCAACAGAAAGCATAATCCAGGTTTGCAAAAAGTACACAAAAGTATACATAATTCATCTGGTAGTAATGGTAGTACATAACCATTTTGTATTGGAATATATTGTAAAATGGGATTTATTCCTGTGATACAATTTTCAGCTAAATTTACTCCAGTTTTCAGTGTCACATGGTCCTTCAGAAATCATTTTAATTTGATGATTTGCTGCTCAAGAAACATTGAGTGATATTGTGTGAAATCATGATATACTTCCATTCAGAAATTTTGGGAAGAAAAGAAAAATATGTTATATGCTTCATATTTGAATGCTTTCTAATGAAATATCAGTTTAGAATAGGGGACACTTATTAACTACTGCTTATTAATAGTTAGTGCGGTAGTTGTTAAGTTTAGGTATTGGGTAGGATTAAAAATGTAGAATAAGGCATTAATATGTGATTAATTACTAATAATAAATGGCTAATATTCTGGTATTATGCATGCTAATAAGCAGCTTTGAGAGACCCTAAAATAAATTGTCAATGTGTTGTCTTATCCAGGTCATGTGAAAAACGACTGGAAGTTGATTTTCCAGAACTTTAAGGGCACCTGTCAAGAGAAAACATACGACAGGAGAGTTGCTGATACGAGTTCCTCAAGGAGAACTTTGAGCTGAAGACACGGTCTAAGCTGTCAAACATGTTTTAACCTAAAGATGGGAATGTGTTTGGGTGCTTAATGCTTTCTCGCTCCCCTCTGCTCATCTCTCCTCTTCATTTCTGTGCATCAGTGACTCTGCTGACATTAGCTATAAAAGCCAAATCCAAACAAAACAAATGTACATCAGGCAAATTGACCTCAAGTCACTGTGGTTTCAACATCTATGAATCCTAAAAGATTTTGGTCTTCACCCTTTCCCCCCCACCCTGAGAGGAAAAATGAAATCTGTGTAGTCTATGCATGACCGTTTTCTATAAACATAAATGAAAGTTCATGCTGAGGAAAGCCAGACATGCGCTCTGGATATTCACAAGACGCACTTCAGATATTGCTGCTCAGCATATTTCATTATAAACACAGTATGGCTTAAGAATGAGCTCGACTCCTCCTTATTTTTCAAAGTGCTGAACTGGCATCATGATTTGTAGCTTAAAAATGCTAACAAATGAACTGATAGAGTGCATTAAGGCTAATTAAATAAAAATGCAATGGTAGTAACAAAACAGCCATTTAGCGCGCATTAAAATACAGTAAAGAAAGCAATGATGAAGATAAATTTAGACGTTGTGCATGATGCTTGATTGACACATGTCTCTCTTACCACCTATTATTGCAAACACACAGATGCTCCACCCTTCTGCATGTTTTACTAAAGGTGGCGTAAAACGCGTTGGAAATCCACTCAATCACAAAAACGTCAATCAAAGGGCCACTCCGTGCCTGCAGTCACTCGAAATGAATTTATATGCTAACGTGCGCTTAAAAACACAGTGGGTTATGGCAACACACTGTTTGCTCCATTGTCTAGGGAAAACCCCCAAGAAATTGAACTTTTCTTAAGGCGGATTAATGCGTCTCCACCTGCCGAGCGAGCCGCCCCGGGGTTTGCAATGCTAATTGGTGAATGTCTTAAATGTTAAAGCAACATCTGCAACGTTGAGTAAGTCATATAACATAGTTTTTAATTATATTGTATTGTAAATACCAAATAGGCTGTCCTATAGGCTACACAGTATTCGTTTTATGGCTGCAAATCACATGGTTTATTTGTGCGCCAAATAGGTTATATATTATACTATACATTTTACCAGCTTAAATGCCCCTTTTTTCCTGAATTGCATGAAAAAAATATATATGCAAATATACGCTTGTGGTGTTTTCGTGGGGGTGATAATGACGCGACCACCTCTCCTGATATTAATGAGCCATTATCATGCTAGGCAGATAACATTGTGTTTCTCTCTGCATGAGCCCAAATGTCATGCATACCATTCATTAGCAAAACTAACATTGTCTAAACAGGATTATTTAAGCGTGATAGCCATGCTGGACATTTCTGACGAGTGTATTGGATATGTTTAGCCTACTGTAAACTTGAACATCTTATTAACCTTATTGACCACTTTTTTGGGGGGTCTAAATGTTGAATACATCAAGCATGATTGTCCTGGTCACACAGTCAGGCCTACAGGAAATGTTGCACACGTTGAATTTGAACATTGGTCAATCTTTCTCTACACGTTTGCATTGCCAAATAAAGTATTTTCAACTGTTTACATTCATCATTTTAATTCTGATTCTTAGAGGGTTGCTGTTATTATTATTATTAGGCGATTTTAATGTCCATGAGATGGAGCTAAGTGTCTATTTTCACGATGTAGCATTTGCAAATATTGAGTTGAGAGTTGTTTCAACATGTTTTTTTTATTATTAGCTTGTTGTTGGATTATGCATTGATAAACCATATTAAATAAACCCTATTATTTTGTCACAGTGCAAAGCCCACCTGTTTGCTCCAACTTCAACCCATCGCAAGAGCATTTTACATTAGATTTAAACTAACATCCCTTAATTACATTAGCTTAATTAGTGCTATAAATAAAAGTGAACGCATGGCAACATTGAAAGCGCCCCTGAAGCGGGGCTCCTGCTGATCTTATTGCTCTAGTTTCCAGGTTGATTGTATTTGTTAATTAGTTGCTAACAGCATGGTAATGCGTGCTTGATGGATAACTGTGTCCCTGTCATTCGGCCCTGCGCTATTCCTGGCCAACAGTTCTCACAAGCCCTTACGAGGAAAACAAATGCATAATAATTATAATGCACCGTAAAGATCCGAAACCGCTGTACTTTATGGCTGTAGCTTTTGCTGAACTCTCGGTACCCTTAAAAGGTTGTTGATTGATTTTGCCGTTTATTTACTCCCAGTCTACAAACACAACACTTAATGTCATGGAATTCCTTATCTCTCGAGTTTAACAAAGCTTGCAAGTGCCATGTTTCCATCATTTCTCTCCCCCCTTTGCCCGCCCGTGTCTGTTTTTCATTTAAACTTCTTACTTCTCCGACCCTAGAGACATAATTATACACATTTTTCTTTCCGACAGTAAGAGGAACTTGCAAACTGAGCCGAGTCTAATGCGGTGAAAAAACACAATTAAATGCTTGCTTAAAACATTTGGTAAACACATAGACATGCAGCTAACTGTATCGTGTGGATGTTTAGTCATGTATAGACCTATACTTAGATATTACACAAAATAAAGCCTTCATTAAGAAACTAACAAATAAACAAATGCATTCTTCTTGAAAAAGTTATTCTGTTGCAGATCAGTTTGGAGCTATATAGTAGATAATATAGGCCTAATACACACACACACACACACACACACACACACACACACACATATATATATATATAAATAATTTTTTTTATCAACAGAATTTTATTTACAGTACATATAGACACAATTATTATTAGTAATAATGTATAGGAAAATATGCCAAAATGTTACAATACTCGTCTCCCTTTTTAAAATCTGTGATAAATAGTCATTCTTGTTCATGCATTGTTACAATATGAACTGAAAATGTCCAGATCCGCATAAAATATTACAAAATATCTGCTCCTCACATAATATGGCTCCCGAGACTTGAAATAAACTAACACATGATGCTTGCGGTCCTTTTTGAGGCTTGCTATCAAGTCGATTACCAGTCGTTGTCAAAGACTTTCTATGCTTTTTCGTGGGAGAACGAGTGTCCTGCAGGTTCGGAGCAACGTGAGAGCTTTTATTCGCGGGTGAACTATTCCTTTAAAAGTCTGAAGCACAGCTTTTCCACAGCAGCAGGGCCGAGCCAGCTGCCCATCAAAGTGACGTCAGTCCGGTTAGAGTCGCGCTGATCGAGGCACGGCGCCGGTGTGCGCTCCGAGACCCCCGTTAACTGGGCGCACACGCAAGTGTCACCATGATCAGCCTTATATGGGGTGGATCTTAAATCATAACTGCAAGATGAAGACGCGAACATACGGCACATCCTTCTGAGCGCAGCATCATAGACTTCCCTCGCGATCCTGAACGCTCCGCGCTGCACAATACTACACCACGGCACGGCCAGACTGCCTGCGGCTGCCAGGCGGCAAGGCGGCGGCTGGAAGTGGGGACACGTCTATTTTCTGCTGATAATAATAAGCAACAAAATGAAGCGGAGAAAGATGGTGGTGGCGGCGGGCTTCTGTCTCTCGTTCCTCATGGGCACGCTGATGAATTTATTGTTTATACCGGGATTTGAGCCCCACGGCGAGCGTGTCCACCGCCACCGGCAGCAGCCCGACGCGGACGCTCCTGCCCGGCTTCACGTCGACGAGCTGCCTCTCCTCGAAACGGCGACTGTCGGGAGGTTCCCGGAGCTCCAGCGGCAAATACGCGAGCGGCTGGACGAGGTTCTGCGGTACCGGCAGAGACGGGCGCACTGGGTCGGCACCGGATCTCTGGAGCGCAGGCGGCTTATGGACCTGGAGCAACGCGGCGAGGGGGAAGCGTACAAAGGGATCGGAAAAAACAATCATTACGATCAATCTCTACCGACTGCATCCATAGCAGCAAAAGCACACCGGGAGTTTACGCACGAGTCGGTGCTCGGGTGTAGCAGCATTGATAACGTTACCAATGTCCAGTATCTGGGCTCGGGATACACAAAGGCGGTGTACAAGGCGACTCTGAACAGCAGCTTGTCCGTCGCGTTAAAATCGGTGGATTTTGGGGGTCACGATATGGAGAATTGTGTGAAGAAATACGGGTCGTCTACAGACTGCTACAAACTCGCATCCTTCAAAATTATCAAGGAAATGACGCTGATGGAAAGATTGCAGCACCCTAATATTCTCCAGGTAATAAAATTGACTTTACTTTTATTTTAACACACCTTGGAGCGTTTTCGTCATTAGAACACGGTTTTATTACTTCTAACAAATTTCACGGATTTTCAGGTAATTTTGCAACAGTTTCTAAACAAGTCATTTGACTCAAAGTAGCTGAACTGGTGTAATAGCCTATGAACTATTACTTAGATTATACTATCTAAAAGACAAAACTATTTAAAAATGTTTTAAAATTATTATTATTATTTTTTTTACAGTTTATAGCCTACATGAGTCACATTAATATAATAAACACTCATGCATTAACCTATGGAATTAGGTTGGAGTACTATTACTAGACTATACCTAATAGGCTATGTGTTGCATGGACACCCGTGGACATATTATTATTGTATCAATTAATTGACTCATTAAAGCTATTCTATATCCAAATATCCAAAAACTATAACTCAAGTAAGCCAACAGGCATTTCTAGGCATGTTTTATTACTGTGTGTGAATCTAAAGTGTGAATATTTACACCTGGAGTATTGGAATCAACACTACTTCAAGGTGTGTGTGTGTTTTCGTAATTAGCCTATCATTCAATCAACAAAGACTAAAAATGGGTATTGGCTCATTGTCCGAATATTTAGTCCCCGGTTGTAGGACGCTCAGAAATGGCTCTGCTTTGCCTTGTGTGTCATTTAGTTGACGTGAGCGGTGGTGTAGTTGTTGAAGTCGTAATCAGCTCTTGTAAACATAAGCGAACGAGACTCTGAAATGAACAGCCCTCGTTTATCTTCTGCCTCGGTCTTCAGACAGTCCTCAGAAATTAACCAGGCCAAAGAAAAGAAATCAAATTTTACTTACAGACTTACTCAGACGTTTTCTTTGAATTTAATTGCATTAATTAATTAAGTTCAAATAATGAATTTAATCTGAATTTCATCAGAGAAAATGATTGTGTAGGCCTTTCTAGTTATAGGTTGAGTGCTTTTACGGACACGGTGCAGCTGAAGTGCATTTTTCTTCATGAATAAATCAGATTAGGTTTGAACTATTCCAAGAGCTAAATTTCATATTTAATGAAGACACTTTTAATGTTAGAATTTAGTTGTGCACATTATGCACCTTAATATAAATCAACAAAATGATCTCATAAGTTAGATATGTATTTAGCCACCATTTAATATGGCCACGGAGGCATGGTTTATTTAATTTCAAAAGCTGTAACCGTTGAGATCTAGTTGTTGGAGGCTTTATCAGAAGCTGTATGTAGATTGGGGCCGCTGACCTGATTTGATTCTGTGTGCTCACAGCAGGGGACCAACGGTGCAAGACCCCAGTTAATAAACTCACACAAAAGACATCGTTATCATTATATCTCACCATTTACACAAAGACATGATTCTCTGAAGAGATCACGGACAGCTGCCACAAATTCGTATTATTTTAGTATCTAAAAATTTCAAAAAGAATAAATCCACAAAGCAAATATATATTATTTTGACATTCCTATGTTATATATATATATATATATGTGTGTGTGTGTGTGTGTTTTATGTTATGTATTTTAAGTATTGCGTGAAACAAAATGAAATAAGGCCAGTTTTTTTTTGCTCGCTCGAATTCAGCTAAACATTAAGACTTATTTACAAAGTGTATTTATTAAGTTTTTTTTCTTATTTGTCAAAGAAAGAAATAAACCCATAAAGAATAAACTTAACTTTTGAAGTGTACAGTTTGCAATTTTTATTTATGATCTATTCGTCTTGTCTATTTTTTGTTGTTAAAGCTTGCCATAATAACGCCTGATTTAGCCATTCATAATAGCAACATTGTTCAAATTGCCATTTGACATGTTTTAAAAACTATAGTTGTTATTACATAAACTTAAATAGATTTTTTGCCTCCCATAACATGTCAAGTCTTTTACAAATATCAATATGTGCAATTGTTGATTTGAATATGAGCGTCAGCTCCAGTGTGTGCTTCATTCTGTTATCTGGTCTCACTTTTCATTTATCAGCACTAAGAGCTTCAGGCCTGAGTTTTTAAACTTTAATAAATCAGCAATGCTACTTTCGTAATACTCTCTATATAAACCTATAATGATGGAACACATACACAGATATTCCTCACATGTAAGTATTAATAAACAAACCATGTAGTCGGCATCTTGCTTGGTTTTTCGCCCTCGCACCTAACCAATCAGACAATCAGAAGTGTTGCTTTTCATTTGCTTTGGCAGCCGCCACATCAGACGAAAATAAATGGCTCTTATTTTATAAGTTGTGAGGTCAGAGGTGAGAAGATATGATACGGCGGGCTGATTAGCACCAGGCCGGGTTCACTCAGAGTGCACACAGAAAGGATCTACACAGGTCTGTCTGCTGTTGGCCTGAAGGAGGGAGGTCACACTGCAGTGCCGTCTCTAGATTCTGAAGTCTTTAACTAACATGTCTGTCAAAGCGATCCCCGTCTTCCTCTTACAAGCGAGGGCAACACCTGTTGTATAAACACTCATGATTGGTGGCGGTGCTGCTGGATCTGTGTGGACAGGAGAGTGGGCTCATTCATGTATGTCTGCCATGTCAGCATTGATGAGCACAGGATGAATTTGAAGACACTAGAGGGAAAGATGCAAAACATCTTTAGTTGATTCATAATGATTCAAACCCTTATGACTTATGTCAAAACTCAGAAGGAGATATTGTTCAGAATGTTTGAGCTGCTGTTGATGTATGACAGTTGTATACTTGAAATAGTAGTGTACAGGTGCATGCATACAATGTGCATGATTCAAATTTGTGCATGTGTATATATATATATATATATATATATATATATTCATGCCGTCAAATGATAAATCGCAATTAATTGTTTTTGTTTATTAATAAATTAATAAAGGTTTTTGTTTGCATAATATGTGTGTGGGTACTATCTGTATTTATTATGTATATATAAATACATGCATATATTTCAGAAAAAAAAATTATGTTTAAATATTAAAGATATGTAAAATATAAATTGTCTGAATATAAATATAGACATTTAAATACATGTAAATATTTTCAAAATGTATACTTATGTATTTGTGTGTATGTATGTATATATATATACATATACACAAAGCAGACACACATATTATGCAAACCAAAAACAAAACTGAAAAACAAACGAAAGATACAGAGCAAAAACATAAAAACTACCGGAGACGCTAAAATAATAAATATGTGTGTTGTGTGAGTGGTTCACTTTAAAGACATGTTTATTAGTCATAACTTCTGAAGAGAAATAGCTCAGACACTGGACAACGATGAACGTTTCTAGTGCGCAAATGTCTTTGTAAGCTTTTGCATCCTAACTGAAGCATACTTTGGAATTGGTGCTATCAGTCATGTACTAATTTTATAATGCTTTTTTATCTTTTGTAGAGCATGGCAGTAAAAAACTACCTTCCTATTGTAATAAATAAAAGCAGCTCAGATATTTTGTCTAACATTTAGTTTTAAAAATACAGGTTTGGAACCACATGAAAGCAAAGAAGGGATGCTAAAATGTTAATTTTATGTGTGAAAGTTCTCTCGGTGTTTGTAAATGCATTGTATAAGGCATTTGAAATGGTGCGTTGGGCAATCTGCAACACAGCTTGGGGGCCTGATTAGGGTGGTCTTGCTTTGGGATTATGTTTACATTAGCATGTCATTCTGTTAACTCTTCAGATTCTTAGTCGAGTCCCAAAATACACACACACACACTGCAGGGTAATCAGTAACCTGCTAATGTGAGCATGCAACATGTGAATGTGAAAGCTGGGCGTCCTAAACACAGTGGCCCCCAGGGTCAGTTTTAAGATGGGAGTGAGTTTTAGTGCTAGACGGGTTAATACTTTAACCTCTTACACTCTCAGAAATAAAGGTACAAAAGCTGTCACTGAGGCGGTTTCAAAAGGGACATGTTTGTACCTCAAGGATCCGTTTTGGTAACTTAAAGGTACATATTAGTATTTAAACTGTACATATCTGAACCTAATAGGCACAAAAGTGTGCCTTTTGAAAAGGTACCGCCCCAGTGACAGTTTTTATATCTGCGAGTGTAATCTGTCAGGAAGAAGAAGGTGATTGTGATCCATTTAGCAGCAATTGTGTATCTACATTTAAAGTGATAGTTCACCCAAAAATAATAAAATCCCTCATTATTTGATTTTATCCGATTTAGATCTGATTTGAACTTGCTCTATTTAGCAAAAAATTCTGAGGTTGGGATTGTGGGACTGTGTTAAAATCCTGAGGCGTGAGAAAGAGTTCAGAACAGGAGGATTGTGGGAGGAAATGAGTCGAAGATGGGGATGAATTCTGCTGAAGCGCATTCTACATCGCTCTGCTCTCTGTTTATTTTACTAGGCAGGAACAGGTTGATGAGGAAATCAGCTTGTCTCTTTCCATCGTGCGATCGTTTCACTAAAACAATCCATGTGACTTTCAAAGGGCAGATTCACAGATTGAGCATTCAGAAAATTAATCAATCATGTAAACAGTTCACGATGAATAAATTTCACAACGCTTCTGTCATAGTGTTAGTTCACTGGAATTTAGATTAGAGGTGTTAGTCATTTCTACCTTGAAAGATGCCAAACTCGTCAGCATTAACTGCTGAGTCACGTGAAGCACACACCAGGCACAGAACCAGCCACTTGAGTGAAAACTTCTGAAGCCTTTGAACACTTTGGCAGCGAGATTTAACAATTTCACATTTCTCTGTTAGAGCCTTAATAAGTCCCAAATCTGTTTAATGTTCACTGATCAATTTTAGAAGCAAGGGAAAATGACTCAGAACTTTTTCCAGCGGCGTTCCTTCAGAAACTCTGATTGAAACAAGGTGGTAAAGCTCATTCCCTGAACTCACTTTTATTCGCTTTTCCCTCCTTGCATACATTTCAGTCTGACCCCAGCTATAACTCAGCACACGGGCCGCCCGGTCAGTGTCAAGACCCCATTACTGAGCAGCTCTTGTTCCCGTGGACAGTCCTGTCCTCGCTGACCGTAGACGTTTGCTTTCACTGCCCACCACTATTTCATCTCTGGGCAAACATGGCCATCTCTGTGGCCATTTTGATTTGTTGCCAGGGTGTCCTCATTAAACGATCGTGGTAGGGTTGAAAGTGAATGTCTGTTAGTATATTAATGGCCTCGAACAGAAATGCTTTTGTGAAGGCTATTGAGCATCTGTATGTCAGCACACGTGGCACCAGTGAGGGAAATTTTAGAAGTACATGAGCTTAAAATGAAATAAAATAGCTAACACTTCAGAATTGGGAGTTTTCCCTCAATGAACTCCTAATTTGACGCTCATCAATAGTAAACTAGTTGTATTGGGTCGGGTTAAGGGATCTAGAATAATGTCATGTTACTAATATTTGCCTGGTAAGAACTAATGACCAGCCAGTACACTAATATGCAAAATAAGCAACCAGGGTTACACTTTATATTTTGATAGTCCATTTAACTATTAGTAACTTTGTAAATGTATGTCAACTACATGTCAACTTAATATCATTAATTTGTAACTACATGTCTACTAACTCTCAGTATATACTCTTAGGGTAGGTTTAGGTTTAGTAGAATAAGTTGACAAATACTTGCAATGCGGTTCCATGGTAAAGTCATAGTATCAGATGGTATTATGGTAATATGATATCATTTATATACCAAGATACTTAAAGGAAACAGAAAGCCATGGCTGGATAATTTAATGTTCATGATAACCCTGGAGTGCTCAAAATTGTGAATATGAATGGAAATGTAGATTATAGGTATTTTACACATAAGAATTTCTAGGGGTGCCAATAATTACAACGTGTATTTGACAAAAAACATTTATTTAATAAAGAAATTTACTCCAATTTAAAATTCGGATTATCCAATGAAAGGTAAAATTTTTCTGAATCTTTAAAATTAATTAACACATTTTCACAGCCTTCTTTGAACAAATTTACCAAGGGTGCCGATACTTTTGGCCATGACTGTAAATACTAACTACTATTGCTTACATTCACAAAAAAATAAACAGATCTGGAATTCAGTCAGTGCAGCTGGATGAACTATTTCAGACCAAAAACTAGCTGAAATGAAACCAAAAAAAAAACTTTCTGGTGCCCTTGGTGACATTAGCATCTGGTATAAAGCAGCTCTGGACAGATACAAAGTCTTCGTTGTAAATGAACCGGACAGGCAAGTTGACCTTTGAGCTTATGTCAGTCAAAACGGCACCGTGTGGCTAGACAGACAACAGCGTTCCTCCATGTGCAGATCTGTTTTACTCCCAGCAAGCAGCCGTGGAGTCTGCAGCACAAACACACACAATCGCTCACATTTTAGATGAATCATGCTGATAATAGTCATTAGAGTGCATTTAATCTCAGATAGGGCCTTTGCTTTCTCGGAAAGGCCTGCTCTGCACACAGATCTTAGATCAGATTGGTCCGGTTCCTGCTTCGTATCAGAGGCTAAACTTGTTCAAGATCCTCCCACAGGGACAGTTATAAAGATACAGAGTTTTTGTCCTAAAGTTGACATTGATGGAGTCGACCAAACGAGATTGTATCTCGAGAGCTGTCAGAAATCACTTCGCTGATTTATACATTGCACACTACGAGCCAAAACCGTTTCTGAATTTGAGTGTACGGCAGCTTCTGCTGATCGCCAATGAAATCTGCTGCCAAGACTAAATGGTTAAAGAGTCAGCAGAACCAACTTCCAGTAGCTGTTTTTACAGTTACACCTATTACTTGCTTATTAGCAATCATATTACTAGAATATTAGCCATTTATAAGTACTAATTAAACTCAAACTAATGCCTTATTCTAAAGTGTTAGTATTATGTTTGTTTTTGTGCCAGCAGAAAAATCATTAAAAATAAAATTATAAAATAAATGTATCTTGGTATCATTTTTAGTACAATATATTGGCATATTTTGATATATTGCCATTTTTCTTCAAAATGAGGGGTTTGGCTTTGGAAAATAAATCCAAATGGGTTAAAATTTATCTAAATTATACAATTCGGATCAATTTTAACCAAGTTGGATTTTTTTCCTAAGCAAAAACTGAATTCTGTTTATATTCTGTTAGAATACTTAAATTATACTCCATTGGCATATTGTTACTTGTTTTAAAGGTTCATGTAGTATAATTTTGTCAATGGTGTAAATGAATTTGAATAAGTTCTAATATTTTATTTTATACTATTAAACTCTGTATCTTTATAACTGTCCCTGTGGGAGGATTTTATTTGATCAATATATAACGTAATTAAAATGCTTTTTTGCTGTGTGTGTAAATCATTCATAAATACATTTATAAATGATCATATTGAAATGAATGCAGCACTCTACACATGAATGTTTTTAGAAACAACAGAAAATCCTGCTGTTGGTGTTTCTGGAATAAGGCTTAGTGTACATGGACTTTGCTAGGCAACATAACATTGTGTGTTGTCATCAGACAGTTTTAGCCAGTGTGTGTCAGTCGGAGGTGTTACACATTGTTAGCAAGCGTGAATGATGTGACTAAATTAAGGTGTAGATGTTTGCACCTACTGACGTACATTTTGAACGTTCAACACTGTCGAACATGGACGAAGCACCCATTTGGCTGTGCAGAAATATAATTGTACAGTTTCTCCACCCGACCTCCCGACGACGTTTCTCCTTTGATGCTGGTGACGGTTCTGCCATAGGTTGTTTTCTTTTTAGATGAAATTTCATGCTGTTTCATTTTAACTAGCTTCTTTGGCTTGAATTAGCTTAGGAAAATGTTGCTGTAAGCAAAGAGCCAAATTCTGCACCGCTAAGAGCCCGTCACGGCAGGCTGAAGGAAACAGCCTGATAGCAGCGGCCGTAACGTATAGACCTCCCCCAAAAAACAAACAAGCACATGCCAGAGCAACGTTTCCTGATTACAAGCTGCACTGTGCTCCTGCTACGATCCCATTTATTTTTGCTTTGATTTACTGAACGGGTTCAATTCTAGTATTTTGTCTCGTGAAACGCTCTGCAACGCTGTGATCTGACGCTTGCTCTCCCGTCTGCGCTCTCTCCTGCAGCTCTACGGCTACTGCTATCAGGATAACAACGATATAAAGGACACGGTGACGGCCATCACGGAGCTGGGCAGCCCTCTGGAGATGATCCAGCTGCTGCAGACGCCCTGGGAGGAGAGATTCAGGGTGAGTCACTGCTCATATCACACATTCCATCTCCTGCCTGTCTGGAGCTCCAGGGAGAAACACGGGCCTTCAATTAGCCTTATCAATGTGAACAACTGCCTACAAATTGAGTCCCTGATTTTTCCAACATTACCATAATGAAGGAATTAAAGGTTGTTGTCAATTAAAGATTATTCATGATGTTGTAATAAATGGGGCTTAAAAGTTTTATAAATCGGATTATTTCTTAAACCTAGAAATAAATAGGTTTTTGAATTGTAAAAAAATGTAAACAAATATATACATGTGGTTATTTTGGGGTCTCTTAACTAGTTGCTTATTGTGTATTACTAGAATATTACATTTGTTTAGTAGCAATTAAGCTCATATTAATGCCTAATCCCAAATTAACAGCAAATTGAGAATGTATTGAGGAATAAAGGAATTTGTTGATACTTAATAAGTGTTCCCTATTCTAAATTACATTTTTGTAAGAAGATGAATGCTATTTTTTAATGTAAGGATTATTCATGACTTTGCAAAATATTGTATACAATAATAAAAGTATGTAACCTAATGAAACATCTGATTGATTTCTAGATTTTTTTATTCATTTGAACCTTGAAATAAATAGAACATTTAAGAAATAAAAAAAAACAAATGAATTAAAGGTTATTTATAGCTATACAAAATGGCCTGAAATTCTGAAATTATACTGAAAATTTGATTGAATGATTAATTGATTGATTGTTTTACTTCGCAGAAATACGTAAAAAGTTTTAATTTCGAATTTTCGAATTTTGAATAAAAAAATACCTTTTTTTCATTCAACTTATTAAAAGAATTAAAGGTTGTAGTGAATAAAAGTTTATTTATGGCAATGGGACCTCAGTGTCTAAAGCCACATTGACAATCTTATTTTTACATTTTATTTAGATATAAATAGAATGTTTTAGAATTTTGTGCAAACACACATCATGTTGAATTTTCAACTTGTCATGGACATTAAGCCGATAATATAATTTGTGGCATGAAACAATTACATTTGGACCCCCGCTTATTATTATATAAGATGAATAGATTGTGAGAGGCTCATGAGATACATCTCATTTCCCCCAAATAAACAAACAGAGGAACCAAATTACATTCATTTCATAAAATTACTACCATTTCATAAAGCACTATATAAACAGTTTTAATGACTTCAACCTTAGCCAACCTCTAACTATGTTTTCTGTGAAGCCCCGGGACAGCGGTTCATGCTTTTGCCTCCTACCCAGTGCTCATGTGGGTAATAAATGTGACATATCCTCCCCTCTCTACCCCTAATAACTCCTTCAACAGTGTTTCTCTATAATAAAACACTTAACAAAAAAGGGTCCACACAGGTTGAACACTCCACTCTTCTGGAGAGCTGACTGTGTGGGACGTCCTGCACTCTGCTCTCTCTGAGCTGGCCAGATAGACTCGTCTGATGGCTATCGCTGTGGCAGCCTCCTGTAATGATTTGCTAGGACTTCCTGTGTGCCGAGGATGAAGCTGAATGAAGTCCCAATGAGCCCTTCCTCTGATAACAGACAGCTGTTGACATGAACGTACATTAAAAAAGACGTACGATAATCTGCCAGCATGTGTAATGCATTCGCATATATGTATATTTATATTAGTATGTTTATATTACGTGATTACAAACCAATCGAGACTAAAGCTAAAGCCACCCCCATGTGTATTTTACTGGCCTCTGACACTGATTCACAAACACAGATCAACTCACTCGCTGCACAAAAGCGAAGGCACTCGGTAAACGTTCATGCTTTGATAGAGAACGCAGCACACTACATGTCAACACAGCCCTGTACAGTTCAGCAGAACAATTCATCACTCCGCTTTACTTTAATAGACGTTCAGCATTACCAGTTCCAGTCTGTGGGAGCCTTTCCATTTCCATAACTCATAGTATTCTGAAAAATATATTTATTAGGCCCATATTCCAGAGTGATATTTCAGTAATACTGAATGAATTTCCATACTAGAACAATGAAACCCTTTTCATGAGACTAAGACAAGTGTCTTTCTGTCCATGCTGTCGGTTTTCTCATGGTTTTGATTGACTGGCTTCCTCCTCTCCTCTCTACTCTTTCTATTTTTAGACATTTTATGAATGCTTTGTATAATTTACACAACGTGAGAAAGTAGCTTACTAGTGTACTTCATTATGCTGCATTGTGGGGACCAAATATCCCTACAAGGATAGTAAAACCGGAAATGTTGACATTGTGGGGATGGCAGTAAAATAAAAAATAGTAATGAATGTTTATCTGAAAGTGCAAGTTTTAGGGTTAGGGGATAGAAAATGGTGTCTGGGCAGTATAAAAGTAATAGAGGTCTATGAAAAGTTCCCACAATTCACAGAAACAAAGGTGTGTTTATGTTTGTGCGTTTGAGAGAGAGTGAGTGAATTGTTGCTTCAGGTAGAGTTCAGATTTATTTTCAGTCATTCCTTTGGCAAAATCTGTTAAATTTTTATTTTTGAATGAACTGTTTCTTTAAATAATTTAATTAGCATCCGTAATATCTACACTGGAGGTCATATTAAAGATGTAGATGTGAACTCAATACCACAAGACTTTCTATTAATGACGAATAAGCCTAATAAGTTCTCATTTGTAAGAGTGGAAAATGGGAAACTGGACCATTTTCCACTTAAACATGTATTTCAGAGATCCATCTGAAACATGTGTATCCGCAATCACTCATCCATTCACTCATTCCCTCAGTGAAACGGTTCACTATATGGGTACGGGAGAGCAAAAATGTGTGAATTTGAACACATTCCACTTTCCAAATTGAAAGCTTTTAAATTCCAAAGTGACATTTCAGACTGAAGCTTTTCCAAATACCGATTTCCTGCCTTTATTTGCTGTTCAGACTCCAAACAATGGTTTTGAGACAGATCCGCCCCCGAAATCTGATTTGCTGTTGCGCTCATTCCACATGTGTTAATAAATGCTAATGCGTCCTGTCTCTTTAAGACCGTCCCCTACAGACACACTCCCCGAGCGCTGCTGGGCTCTTTTTCTCTCTATGCATGTGTAACTAAACAGAAACACCCCAGCAATGCTTTTAGCAACATTTGAATTGCGTATGAGGCACTAATAGACTCTGGGGAGACCGTCGAATCCGTTGACTTCCAAACAGCTCATTTAGGTCCAAAGTCATTTCCTCTACGCGCTGACGAAGACTTTTATGCCCTCTACACAACACGGGCCCGGGAGCCACGACACACCCGTTCACACACCAGCTCAACCAAATACATGACAAACAAGCAAAGTTCACACGCTTGCATTGGTATACCGATGAGGGGAGGGGGGAATGCTTGGTGCATTTTTGAGGAAACCAAATCTGTTGGGGTATTTTAGACGGCCTCGCCTCCCTTACAATGGCTTCCTCAATGGTTTTACCAAATCTGCCCCACGTTAAGCAAGACAGCAACCAGCACACAGTGTGAGGGGGCTGACCTTTCCCAGTAGTTGCTAATCCGGAGTGTATTAAAAGCAGCTTTTGTCTGTTGTGAAAGGCATGGGCAGTGTCTCCTCCACCCCCTCTTCTCCTCTCTGTTTGCTTCTCTTTTATGTTCTCCTCTCCTTCCTTCGGTTGCGTTCACTCCTCTTTGCGTCTCCGTCCACTTTCCCCATGGCTGTCTAATCCTCTGAACTCTGCCCTTGAGAGCGTGGTAGATGTAGGTGTTGCTTGAATGCGAGGTGCCACCAGCTGCCAGAGCTTCAGCTTCGCTCCTCGTACCCTCACACACAATAAGAGGGCTAATCCTCAAGGAACACACTTGTGGGCTCGCAGACATGCACTGCACAATGAGGCTCACACACTCGAGCGGCTGTGTGCTTCAGGTCCTTGCATTCACTTGACGGAAACCCTGCTTGTTTTGGTTGCACAGCATATTTTACTTTGGACTTAAAATGAATCATTGTTATTCATATGTGTTCATTTTATTGTATGTAAATCTCTCCCAACCGCTACTTTGGACAGCTTGTGATGGCATGCAATACATTTTAAAAATGATCCATTAATCAGTATTTATTATATAAGAATGAATGAATGACTGAATTAATTTGTTGATCATTTGTTTTAAATTAATAAGCTTTCCAGCGGCGTATGGTTTGTAAATACAACTATTTAAAAACTCAAAAAAAGTGTGCAAAAAAAAAAATGCTGAGAATCGCCTTTAAAGTAGTCCAAGTGAAGTCTTAAGCAATGCATATTACTTATCATTTGTTTTTTTTTGATAGAATTCTAGGTTTTGATAGAATTGTTCATTTAAACCCATAAAATGTATTGTTGACTATTGCTACAAATATACAAATGCTACTTATCACTATTTTAAGTATTTTTAATTTTTATTATTTTGTGGTTCTGTGTCACTCACTCACTTACTTACTTCATTTATTTATTTTTCTGCTTGCATATATGCTTGTTTGTGCATTTTCCATCATCTAACAGTCCTATAATGTTTACAGTATGTAAATAATTCAGCAACATTGTCAAATGTAATCTTAAGTATGCAAATATAAATAAATATAAATGTTT
>JAUMHI010000054.1:3982486-3999568 GCA_032359435.1 Enteromius unitaeniatus | reverse complement strand
TGTTTATTAAAATGGCACGATGTCTGTACAATTAGAATTTGAAACACTTAGATTTTAATGTTCAATTTTAAATGTATGTACATGTAATAATATAGAACATTTTCATTGGCCTTTGGTTAATATGCATCACATAAAAATAATTGCAGGCTTATCAGTATCTGCAATAATTGTAATATTTGGGCGTTTTTACACAGATCCACAAAAAATGAGATAATGTGGCCACAAATTAGAAAATTGTTCCCACAGCTTGTTATGTAGTTGTATTTAAATAGTGGTCACACTGTACTAATTTGTTGCCTCGTTTTAATTTAGCTTAATCGTAGCCATGTTTTTTTTCTGTGTGTGTGTGTGTGTGTGTGTGTTTGCTAGGGTTATTATGAACTCTCCATATGTTTCATAATACAAGACAATAGACAGAACAACAGTAGCTTTCCATACTAACTTTATTGCGTGTCTCTGCAGATCTGTCTGAGTCTGATGAGGCTGCTGCATTATTTGGCTCATTCTCCGCTCGGGTCCGTCACCCTGCTGGACTTCAGACCGCGACAGTTCGTCCTGGTCGGGGGAGTGTTGAAAGTGACCGACCTGGACGACGCCAGTGTTGAGGAGACGCCTTGCTCCCCGTCTTCTCCTTCAGACTGTCTCATGGAGTTCCCTGCCCGTAACTTCACCCTCCCCTGCCACAAGGACCGCTGCGAGGGCATCAATGAAAAGAGAAACCTCTACAACGCTTACAGGTGCGCGTTCAAAACCTGAAATCTGTCCAAACTTGTGCTTTATTTGTGAGATGTTGACATTTATTTTGTTCATTTTCCCAGATTTTTCTTTACCTACCTGTTACCTCACAGTGCCCCCTTAGCACTGAGACCCCTCCTGGACAAAATCGTCAACTCTACAGGTGAGCGTGATTTCATTTAGATCTTCTATTATTTCTGCTGAAAACAATTTGTTTATGGTGGTCTATCAACTCTAACCAAATCCTGCAGATGATAGTTTAACTGATCAGCTATCTAAGCCAGCTTGGACCAACTAATGACCATAAATGACCATGCAAAACCCACTTACAGTACCTGAAGCTTGTTTAACTTGGGGGGCTTGACAATGCTTCACTCAAAGGAGCTTCACGATGCATTAGAAGAGCCTTTTTGTCTGGAGGGTTTTGTCGGGAGAACCTTGAACACCTGAAAAACCTTTCTGACAGTTAAAGCATTTCTTTAAAAACCTATTGTACATTTAAAATGTGTTATTAAAGAAAAACATATACTAATTGATGCATTTTCATTTCATCCTATTTTCCAGCTTTTCATATGCAGCAATGCTTTTTTTGTTTGCTCAAACATCCTCTACAAACATTCCTCCTCTTCACATCCCGTCCCTCCCAGATGCCTTTTGTCTGTGCCCTTAATTCCTTTCCTCATGTGCTCTATCGTCGTGTTAATCAGTGTAATGGTATGTCAGATAGCGTTAAAAATCTGTTTTTCTGGGACACAACAGTCCGTGAAGCCGCGGGTAGCATGGGTGGCCCGGCCTCGATCCTATCTTTCTCTCCCAGTGTCACGAAACGCCCACTTCAGCATCGCTATGTAGGCATGTTTTCTTAATGACACAATGTAAACCATTATAAGTTGTTTATTCTGTGTGAATGTGTTTCAGGGGAGCTGATATGGGGCACAGACGAAACTCTGGTTCACCTCGAAAAAGTGCTGGATATCTACAGGAACGGACTTTACCTCAAGAATAACACACAGACACACAAAACAGGTGAGTGACCTGCACACATACCAGTATACCTTGACCTTTGACATTACTGAACACACTCAAATGCTCATTTAGAAAGAGTCTCATATACAATTTTTGTTTATGATGCTGCCTTTTAAGAAAACAAGTTTATGTTTCTTACTTCCTTTGCAAATTAACTGTTTATAAGCAAAATAATAATTTTGGCACATATTCAGAAAACAATACTGAATATCTTAAGGAACATTGCTTCTTATGTTAAAAAATGATTGATTGAAGAATATTTCAATATTTGTACATGAAAGCAAGATGCTACATGCTAAGAACATAAGCCGTTTGTACATTGATATATAACCACTACAAACTTTCTTCTTTCACGATTTGAATTGACATGCACTAAACTCAAAGAGCCGGACTCTGTTTCCTATTTGTAATAGTGATGATGTTTATCTGTTCATCTCCTAAATACAATCATACTGAACTGACAAGACAGCAGCAGAATCCTGGCAGTGAATGGGTTTCCTCAAACCTCCCCGGTATTAAACAGTCAGCGTGGAGAGAGAGAGGGTGATTTTATGTGTGCATGTGAGGACAAAAAAGAGGAGATTTAGAAGATTAGAGTTTATATAACTGGTGAGGAGAGGGGCTGACGGACGAAACAGCCGTCTCTGTGCTGAGAAACACCTCAGCCCTCTCCTAATCGCTCCACCCATGGTTTTACTATTTTGTCCTTATTCTCTTTTTCTTTCTTTGCTATCTTTCCTGCTATTCTCTATGCTTCATTGGCAGTCTATAGCAGACAAACCTGTTGACTGATGAGCAAGTGAGGGCCATCTTCTCCAGAGCATTTTAACTCTTTCCTCTCTCACTGCTCCCTGTCTTTGCCATATACTGTAGTCTAGAAAGTCAATTTAAAAGTTTGTACTGCATAATGCTTCATACCAAGTTTGTAAAATGCTGTAATTTCCATGATTGTTTTGTAGACCGGTTAAGTGTTTTTTTCTTGACAAAAAGCCGTTTAGTACTACTTTTATGAGAATGGTTAACATTCAGTATCAACCTTGGTTTTAATAGTCCGGTGAAAATAACTAGTAGTAATGCCACAATAACAACTTTGCTGATATATACAGTACAATACAATACAAAACCACCCTTATTTATAGAACATAATAAAAAACAAAAAAACAGGTTGACAGTGTGTTTACAGATCAATAAAACAATAAATGATAAAAAAAAATATATATATATATATATGTATATATATATATATTTTTTTTTTGCAAGGATATACTAAATTGATATGACAGTCAATATAATATTTACAATGCAACACAACATTTATGTTACAAATAAATGATGTTGTTTTTATCTTTCTGTTTTGTACACGTTATTTGCCATGATTAAACTAAATTTATTTAAATTGGCTTTTAGCTTTGGAATCAGCCATTAAATAACTCATTCATATTCGTGCATTTCCTCACACTTCATGTGAAAAGGCCTACATCTCTCGTCTAGTCCAGTGTACACTGTATTGACCAAACACTTCTCTGCATTGCTTGGTGTTGTCTGGACACAGACAGGGCTTCACTGTGGAATTCACTCCTGCCCAACACACATTAAAAGCCCAGCATGCCTCTGGCTCACTACATCACCTCCTCCCTCATTTCTCCTCCGTCTTACAGGAACATTCAAAGACAGCAAGAGCTCCATAAAGCATTAATTAGGGCAATAAAGAGTCTAATAGTTGCTCTTATTTACTGGCTTGTAGCTCCATTAGTTGCCACGTGCGGCTCTCGCTCTCCTCGATCCCACCGCGCTCACTCATCAGAAAGACCTCATCGAGGGAAGCTCGCCCAGTGACCTTCATTCAGAGCTGAGGAGAAATAGTGAATCACGTCAGTAAAGCCAATCCAGACATATCCCTGAAGAGCCAGAGAGGGAAAATTCAGAGACTCAGAGATTCCGACATTTATAGCCTAGTATTCGAGACATTTGTAGCGCACAGTTAACTTGTGTCTTTTAAAGGCTGTTCTCCTTTTATCAGACCCATGGTCACAGTCCTGCGATTGAGGCCTTGAGTTTATGTAACGTCCTTCTCAGACAGCGTAAAACCAAGAAAAACTCTAGAAACCTTTTGAGATGCTTTCCAGAACTAGCAATGCAGTAGTACCGTACTGACAACCTCTCCGCAAAGTGAACTACCCTGGGATCGTTTTTCGTGAAAGCGTACCAATACATGACCACATTGTCAGCATTTTTGCCAAAGGCATGCGGTCTATGACAATGTATCCATCGCCATCCCACTTCCAAACTGCACACTGTAAAAGAGCCGCATATGGATTGTGAAAGCGCAGAAAGCGGTTGCCCGGCGGTTGTCGTGCAATCAAAGCTGTCCTTCAACGGTCTGTAACGATCATATTAATGGTGCATTAGCATGAAAAAGAAGAACGACGCACAAAAAATACTGTCAACAACTCAGTTTGATGATAGTGGATGAGTATGCGATGCAGGTTTGCTTGCTGGGTCTTGTCACGATGTGCTAGCGAAGGGCTGCGTTCAGATACTTTAAGATAAGAGAAGTTCCTTTAAGTAGTCAGCATGCAGACCATGCTAACTATTTAAAGGTGGCATATCATGAAAATCCGTCTTTTTCCAAGCTTAAGTGCTGTAAGCGGGTCCCCGACGCATCTACCCACCCCAAAAATGTGGAAAAATAACAACCCAGTACATTTCTTGTAAGCCTTTCTCTGCAAGCGTGTGAAAAAACGAGCCGCTCAGATTTCAAATCCCCCTTGACCCCCTATCACCACCCCTTAATCTGCATGTTTCCACCCACAGAGCTGCTATTCTGTTTTCAGACAGTTTAAGCACAATAAACCTTGTTTACACTTTTTCATTTTAAAACGAAACGCATAACTTTTGCTACGGTTATGCCGTTTGCACTACTCCGGCATTTTCGAGACCCTGTTTTAGTTCAAAGACTCGATTTGGATGTTTATGCTGAAATAAACAGATAACTGCAGTTTAAACTTTTACGGTTTGAAACGTAAGATTTCAATGTCATAGAAATGATCATCAAAACCAACAGAGTATCTGAGGAATGAACTGTAAAGGCACAGCCCTATTCCAAAAAAATGAGGCAGGGAGCAGTAGCTCATTTGCATTTAAAGATACATCCACGAAAACAGGTATTTTTTAAATTATATAATAAATGACCTTTGGGGTATTGTATAATACATTATGTATGTTACATCTCATAAAAAGTGGCATAATAAGTATTCATTGAATATCATATTTTTTTGCAAGGCTTTGTACAGTATAGACTGTGTCAAAGCAGTTTCACAGCAGAATCAATTATGGAAAATCAAATATGGAAACAATTCAGATTCTACAATAGTGCCATTATTTCACCTAAAGTCAGTTGCTTTATTCTTCTGAAATGTAACCGTTTAGTGACTTTTTACCACGGTATACCTTTCAGAAAATCAGTTAAGCGCAATGTTATGAATATTTGTTTTGCTGTATAACGTGCCCCTTTCACACACACTTTTCAGATTGTCCCTACACGCCAGTTTTCATCAAATCGAGCTGCTGGCAGCTGTTAAAATTCATACGGGTTGCAACATATATTCTTTGGCTCATCTGAGAGAGAACAGCTGCCCCTTTTCAGTAATGTAATGTCATACGTTCAGTATTACAAACACGATGTTGTGTTAATGTGAATCACGTCTTGTAATGTTGACTTGATACAACACGACCGAGATGAGAAACAGACAGCTGCGCTTTTTATGACAAAAAACACAAATTAAAGGTCTGGCCATCTTAGCTGCTGTGAGGAGAATGTTGGCAGCGTTACAGTGGTCTGTTCCTCACACATCTCTTCTCATTAGTTACTCTTGACATATACTGAACTCCTGACTCTACCGTCCACTTTAGTGTAAAATCATACTGTTTCGTAAACAGACGTGACAATATAATGGGCTATTGATTAGGATGTGTCTCTTTTCACTCCACTTGTAGTGAAATCTCACTTTGTTCTGCTGTATATTATCTAATATTATACTGGTTATGATTGTGTCAGTATTTTTAAGTCTAGTGTGGACAGACAAATTACTGGTCAGGACATGCTGGTAGGAACTATGTACTGCAACAATATAATCGTCGTAATGAAACATATCATGTATCATAACTGAAAAACTGGTAGTGTCATTACAGTAATGCTGCTGTAATGATATTATGTAACATTTTGAATGGAATGCTCCTTCTTCAACTGTGTATCCTCTGTAGGGTCACAAAGAACCTAGAGCTTATGTACAGTAGTATTATATTTTTATAATTATACAAATATTAATATGTATGTAATATTTAAATATTTTACCGTAATTACATTATGGTAGTATTTATTTATATGCTTGTTTGTTTTGCTGTGTTTTATTGCCTTTATGCTAATTTAAATAAAACAATTTAAGTAAAAATATCGAAATAAGAAATGCAATACAATGCAATTGAATTAAATATAATTTAATTAAAAGCTGTCCAAATGCATTATGTTAAGAAGAAAAAATGACTTTATTGGACTTTTTTTGGATATTTTTTTATTATTTTTATTTTATAAGTATGAAATGTTATCTGGGTTTCTAAGCAGGATTTGTTTCTTTAGGTCAGAGATGGACTGTTGAAGACCTGACAGCGCTGTGATAATGACAGAATGAGAGAGACGGGGCAGATGAATGCGTGGGTGGGACAAGTGGGAGGGACGTTGTTAGTTTAGTTTTCTTTTGGCCGTCACTCCTCACATCGCCCTCTATTTATCAGCCTTTCTCTTTTTTATCAGCTTGGCCTTGCCTGACTGTGACGGAGGCATTTATTGCAGTCGGGGTCGTGTTGAGTGGCTTTTAAAGTGTGTGTATGAGTGAGTTACTGAGGAAGCAAAAGATAAAGGCAGAATCAAAAGACACATGTCGGACTCTGACTAACAACAGCCTGAAGACTCCCCTCATCAAAGAACAAGACAGCCCCTATGTTAACACAATGACAGAGATTGTTTCACTGCGGGTGAACATCCTACACACAAAGATATAGTTTTTCTCTGCTTTTCTTGGACAGTTGTTATGCGTTCGATTTATTGAGCAGTGTGTCAGTGTGTCAGCAGTTAGAGAAGCATTGAACATGAAAGATTTACATTCAGAACAGTAGCAATGCCATTAAAAGAAATACTATTACTATTACTTGATCATTCATTAGATAATAAAGAATTCATGTCTTTTCCTTTTTTGACAGAATATAAACGCATGTCAGATGCCTCGATAGCGGCGGAAAACTACCGCTGCTGGCCGTCCTATCAGCATGACGGATGCCTGCTGTCAGTCTTCAGCGTCGATGAAGCTATTGACGTGTGTGAGAGCCATGCCCAATGCCGGGCCTTCGTTATGACCAATCAGAGCACATGGACAGGTAACGTGAGAAAATCATGTTCAGAAAAAGCAAACACTTAAACATAACCATCTTGCTAGCATTAAACTATGAAAATGCAATTGTGAATTTAGTTGGCACTGTTTATATGTGACGGCCTATGTAGAGTGTTTCACTTGTGACGATCCATTTCAGTTAGGTGCCTTAGGGACAGCTGCCTGTGTAGACATTAAAAGCATGGCAGCTCTCTAGGGACAGAGCTTGGAACAGAGTGACTGTAGTGTGCCACAGGAACAAACTGTAGTGGGTCATAATGTTAATGTGTGCATGCACAGGCTTTGATAAATGATAAATGTCATCCTGATGAGAGCTCTAACTGCTGTGACTGTCTTCTCCTCACACCTCGCTCCCATTCTTCTCTTCTCTGAGCATCACACACAACAAAATCATGTAGACCAGCAACCCCAATATGAGCCAGATCTGTTCTATTCTGTTCTATTTAATGGCTCAGAAGATGCTCTTTCAAAGCTCAAGAGATGTTTGCAAGAAGCAAGTGTAGAAGCATAGTGGTGCAACATTGATGTGGATAGCATTTCTCTGAACATTTGTTTTGAAAGAACTAGATGAGTTCCTATTGAAATCACTGGCTTTTGTTTAAAGTATGTTTTCCTCGAATCTAAAGAGTGGTCATATCTAATGAAACCCTTGAGGAGATTATTGGGTCATTTTGTCTGGAGAACATCTAAGATGGTGGTCCCATAAACTGGAAATAAGATATTTAAATATTGAAGAGATTTAGTCAGCAATTGCTTGCTGTTGTTGTTCTTAAAACCTACAGTTTTGTGGCTCAAATGTGTCCATGGCTTGGTAGAAGCTAGATAGGTGTTATTAAGTAGCGAAATTGTAAGAATTCGCTGACCTTCAGTAAATGTGTCCAATGTTGTAGATCCTCAGCCCCCATATTTCCATTTCTCCCATTTCCTGTTTCTCACATCCTGTCCATCCCATTTGTCCTGTCTTCCGTCTGCTGCTTTGTAGCAGGAAATGGCCGCTCTTTCTCACAGCTTGTTTCACACTGCTTGCTCTCTGCAGGTCATCAGCTAGCGCTCTTCAAAACCGGAGCAGCCAGCATGACCGCGGCTCCAGGTAAAGTCACGTACATACGACTGGGGGCAGCTGAGAGCTGAGATGAGAGAGACATCTCTCAGACATCACCGGTATCTCCAGATCGTCTGCTTCTGAAGACGCTCGTGTTCTGTTCCTGGGGGCATGCTGTTTAGGATTCTGAAGAACGGACAAAAGAGAAAGCACCTTTCAGGAAGTCGGAGACTCGCTCAGGCAGAGGTCAGCTGCCAGCTATGTGCAATACTGCCTCTCTGAACCTGGGATTGGACTGTGAATGTGTTTGTGTACCTGGCAGCGATGCGGAGAGGCTGTTTGTGCTTGTGTCTGTGTGTAGAAATGAGATTACATGTCATTCTTTCTTTCTTTCTCTCAATCTGTCATTGATTCTCTTTCTGTTTCTGCCCAAACAAGATCCTCCTTTATTTGCTCTGATATTCAGCACTTTTTTCATCCCGTGGAACAGGGTCTATTTGTTAAGCTTTTAAAAGCTTTCGCTTTGATTTTTGAGATCTTTTTAAATGTTTGCTTACGTAAAACAAATTCGTCTGACAATTGATTCTAGATGTTCTCTTAGACCGGTCTAAACAAGTAATTTATTGGTTTAACAAAACCAACGCCTCTTCTAAATTATGAAATCATTTTTAACAAGTTTGTTGAACGCACAAACAGATCAGCAGCAAATCTGGAAATATCTATTAAATTGTCATTAAAGCTTTTCATGTTTATTATTTTCACTGGCAGTATGTAATGACAGATGTGAGAGGTTAGTTGTGGTATGTCATTGTTCGATTGTGGTGGATGGTGGTTAGTCAGCCAATCCTCTTTTGGTGTGATAAAGTTTCCCAAGGAAATGTCATGTCAGTCTATTACTTGACAGGTGAAGGAGTTTTTTCTGCTTTCAGCGAAAGCACTGAGATGTACATGTTTTCTAATGAGTCTTACGATTGTGTTGTATATGAGAGTGATATTTTTATATTGAAATATAAAGTCACCAGACTTAAAAATGTGTCCTGCTCATTTTTGTGAATGGTTGATATTTTTATGGTCAGAGAGGGTAATAAAAAACTGAAAAATGACATTTTGAACTTTTTTAATAATAACAATAAAAAAACTCTATGGGTAAAAAATATTAAAGGTGTATATATATATATATATATATGTGTGTGTGTGTGTGTGTGTGTATATATATATATATATATATATATAGAGATATATAGATATATATCTCTAAAACTAAACAAAAGTTTAGGGTCAGTAAGATTAATTTTTTTAGAAATGAGTACTTATTAGGACATTTAAAATGTTATAAAATATTTCTACTTCAAATAAAAGCTGTTCTTTTGAACTTATTATTATTTTTACTTATTATACTTATTATTAAGTTTTACAGAATATTACGTTATATCACATTGACTTATAATATTGTAATAATAACATATCACGATTATGTATCACAATTACTGATATCAAACATTTCAACATTTGCACATGATTCTAATTGTTTATATATATATATATATATATATATATATTAGTGCTGTCAAATGGTTAATCTCAATGTGTGCTGTTTATATTTATTATGAATATTTAAATACACAAATAAACAGTATATATTTCGAACTACGTTTCAGACACCAAAAATATTACTTGAGAAATATTTGTGTTTAAAAGTCCTTTACAAGCAAAGCTGTAATTGGTCCCTTTAAATATCTGTGAGATGGTCTATTCCTGTTTAAGTGGCTGGTTCCTCAGAAGAATAAGCAACAAAATGGACCAGACTTCATACCAAAAGCCTGTTTACAGGAAACTGACCCTCAGCACATCCAGATGCGAGAGGCAAAAGCCTTTAAACCTTGATAAATGTTGTGCATATGCAGGATAAACAGGTGCTTGCTGATTTGTTGTTTGTTGATTTGGACAAGCACCTGCACAGAGCATGTTGACTTCCTGTTCCAGTTTCCCGAAAGACTGAAAATCAAATAAACTTCAGTCAACAGAGCAATTTGTTAACCCGAATCACCTGCTCTGTCCAGTGGAGCGAGAACGTCAGCCTAACATTCCCAACGGTCCTCAACAGGTACAGAATCAGTGCCAATTCACCTCCTGACAACAGCTGCTCTCCATATGCCACCGTCCAAATCCTCTTTCCACGGGGGCTCATTTCTACATCGTGACTGATAGAGAAAGATGGATCCACAAAGACTTGGAAACCCAGGCCGGATCAGATCTTTAGAAAGCGGTGCATGGTGACTCGACCCTCAAGTGTGTGTTAATGTGTATGTGTCAGGCTGAGAGATAAGGAGAGAAAGTGAAACACAAAGAATGAGAGAGAGAGATAGAGCGAGGGACCCATCTGTCTTCTATTGGCCTGAGGGATTATGGCTTTTCCTGAGGCACGGCTCCAGGCTGTGAGAGAGAGACGGGCCGAACGAAGGGCTTACAGATGAAGAAAGGGTGAGAGGGATTGTGGGTTAGCTGCAGCCCTGCTAATGAAAGACAGATCCTATGTTAAAAAGTCACCTCGGTGCTGTGACGCACTAAAATGAGGAGAACACATCCACCTTTCTGCATTTGGGTTGTTATTTTGACACGTTTGAGTGTTTCATTGGTCTTTAAGGCGAGGGCGACTAAATGATGACAGTTTTCAGCGCCAGTGCTGCTATCATTCATTACAGTATATCATGCCAACTAAAGTGACTCATTTAAGTGGAAGGAATTTCTACCGAAATAAAGAAGCAATGGAAGAAATTCACGCCAGCTGGCATTTTAGCAAAACTTAGGCAGGGTTAGCTGTACTCAATTTTGCATGGATTTTTCTTTTCTGTTGTACACAAAAGATGACCTTTTGAAGAATGTTGAAGAACAATCGTTGATAACCATTGACTTCCATAGTATTTGTATTCAGTGCTATGGAAGTCAATGGCTTACCCAACTCTTTGGCAACATTCTTCAAAATATATTATTGTGTGTTCAGCAGAATTAAGAAACTCAGGGTTTGGACAAACGTAAATGATGACAGGATCTTGAAGGGGGCATAACATACACAGTTTCACCTGATCTTATGTTAATCATGAGTACCTATAGAGTAGCACTGCATCCTTCATACAGCCAAGAAGTCTTTAAGCCCTGTGGGTGGAGCTAAAGAGTGACGAGCACTTGCATACGATCACCAACAAAACACAGACATGATGCCGATTCACTTTCCGCCTGCAGTTCTGAATCATGACCGGGATCTTTTATAGCTGAGGTTCTTTTGGAAAGCTTAACAAGATTATCTTTCACCAAACAAACAAAAACGCACTTCTTTGGCCTGCTTGCCGAGCGAGTCCCGTGCAGTGCTGCCGAATGAAGCGCGTTGATAAGCGCGATCTGGTCTATGCCTGCGCATGCTTCTGGGAGAAATGCCCATATAACAAGTCCAAAAAAACTCTCCAAAACTTGTACAAACCCAGAAGTAAGCTTCTTGGCACATGAATACTCAATCATATGTCCAAATAGTGTTTTTCGGACATATGACCCCTTTAACTTCTGGGTGAACTTTCTCTGTTAAGGAGAGGTATCATTTTTTTATTATTGTATTTTCCCACTTATTTTGTTGTTTTGCACTAGTAACTGTCATAAATGGGATTTTATGACCGTATTCCACCCTTTCTCTGACCTTCAGGATTAAACAGGCTGTTTAGCTAGACCTTTATATGAATGCCTTCTTCATGTGTCCAAGAAATAAAAGCCTGAGGCATGTGTAAATGAATATGAAAACTATAAAAGTGTCATAAAAATATAATAAATGCAGTCCATACAAGTTTGTGCACTGTATTATAGAACTGTATTATATGGGTGCAATGTCTTTTAAAAAGATATTCAGTAGTTGTTTAGCGGGCAGTGACTGGGAAGCAACTGAGCTTTTATTTAATGGTGCAAAAGGTGATTGTTTTCAGAAACATGCTGGTTGAAATTCTTCATATCTCGATAGCAGCGATATATTCAGTGGAAAGCATAGATGCATAAATGTTTGTCCAGTCAGGTAAATAGCTTGTGTTTCTTTCCCAAGTAATGCCCTGACCTGTTAAACAAAAAGAAGAAACGTGGACATTACTACTCACTAATTTCTCTGCTTTTCTATCTTTCCAGCTTGTCTTTTCATAACGGTGTTTATTCTCATGTTCATGTTTGTTTTTGCAAACACTAATGATTTTTTACTACTTTTTTGTCTTTCAACCTTAACATTTGGGAAACCGTGGTGTAATGTAATGTTTAATGCATTTCATGTACATAAAATTTGTAATCTAATAGATTCCATTCTTAACAACACTTTTAATCATGTAATTTGTAATCAGTAATGGACCACAGTTTTCAAGTAATCTACCCAGCACTCTATGTCAAGCATTCTTTTAATCATTAATATACTCTTATAGTTTTTTTAAATATTGATTTATATTTTATTTTAATATTTTCTGTTAACATTTAAATTTTTGATTTAATGATTTCATTTTTTATTTTATTTTATTTTTTAATATGTATATATAGTTTATAGAATTTTTGTGGAAGCCCATTTCAGTCACACACATTTTTATCTCAAAAAATACATTTTTCATAATTGTGTGACATAAACTCACAATTGCAAATTATAAGTGTGAGTTTGTATCACACAATTCTGAGAAAGAAAAAAAAAAGTGAGAGAAAAGTTGCAATATATATATATGTGTATATATATATAATTTAGTGGTGGAAACAGGCTTCAATAAGGTTTGGTTATTTACATTGCTTGTTTTTATGTTATTTTCTAACCCTGAGTACAGTACATCAAAATATTTCAAAAGGTTATTTTAGACGGAACCCCTGTAAGAAACTTGAAATGTTGCTCTGAAGTATAACAGCAGGTTTGTGGTGCAGCTTTGAGTTTTGTTTCAGTCATGTGCGTTCAGTCGTTTGGCTTAGCAGAGTCAGAGCAAAGCAGGTCAACGTGATGGAGCAGGAATGCAAGAGGAATGCAGACACAGTGGTCATCACAGCATGAAAGAAACGCGGGGGGATGAGAGAGAGTAACAGAGGGAGGGAAAGTAATACAACGATAAAGGTCTTTTAGGAGGCACAGACAGTGAGCTTCTGTTGACTGGACATACGTGAGAGACAGCCAGATGGGAAGAGCTCCAATCGGGAAAATGGACACACACACACAAACATGTTGGTTTTTGTGATTTATGGGGACTCTCCATAGGCATTGGTATTGTCCTACACTGACTCTACACCTAAACCTACCCCTTACAGGTAGGTACATACTGTGTGCATTTTTAGATTTTCAAAAAAACACCATTTAGTATATTTTTTAAGCCTTTTGAATTACGGGGACACTGAAAATGTCCTCATAAAACACCTACAAATTGCAATACCTATGTCACACCCATGTTATTATACACATTTTTGTCCTCATAAACCACATAAACCCACACACACACACACAGCTTTGCCATTTTATCCAGTTGTACCTAAAAGGGAACCAGCCGATATGGTCGGCAATTCAAGTGAAAGTGAAGTGGAGGACAGTGTATTAAATCTGTCACTCACACTCACACACACACACACACACACACACACACAGCCTGCTGAGGTTGTTCAGAGGTCATCTGGCTGCCTACCAGACCTCATGACTCTCCTTCCATCACCGCAGAGAGAGAGAGAGAGAGAGAAGAAAGAGAGATTGTCATTCTATATGTAAAAAGAGTTCTTTAACATCTCAATTATGGAGCAAATAGAGAAAATTGCTCAAACGTGGAATTTGTGCATAAGACGTACAGAAGACAAGCACTGTGGAGAAAGGATGATTGTTGTCAAGCAAGTTTGCAATTAAATACTTCGAAGTCACACCATTGGTTGAATAAATAAGTGTTGCTGTTGTGTTCAGCTGGTTGAATACTTAAAGTTTATTAATGAGTGTATATTTTACTTCAATGGTATTTAACCAAAAATAAAATGTTTCATGTCATTCCAACCCATATGGCATTCATTTATCTTTGAAACACAAGTAAAGATATTTCAATTAAGATTGTCTGAACTTCCAGTATTTGATATTATGGAGCTCTGTGTATGTAAATATTGATAAACTGTATTGATGTGAATAAAAACCTAAATTAAAATCTGTTCACCTTATGAAGTGACCATGCCTCTTCAGAAGACATGAACATTAAACTGTTTAAATCATATGGACTACTTTTACGATGTTTTAACTGAACTTTTGAAACATCAGAATTTTGGTTGCCTTGGCTCAAGGGAGGGACAGAAGTCTCTCAGGTTTTATTAAAATGATTTCCATTCATATTTTAAAATAGATGAATGAGAGTCTTATGGGTTTGAAACAACGTGAGGGTGAGTAAATACATGCAAACTGTTTTGGGGGTGAGCACAAATCAGATCATAAAAATGTTTTTGAACTAAATTTTTACAGGATGCTTCAGAGTGGTATGTTTTTATTGCAATCGTCCTATTTTAAACACAGTTTTATACACCATTTAAATGCAGTTGCTGAATAGGAAAAGTACAAATGCCCAGTATTTGTTTACAGTGCAAGGATTTCTTTGGGTTTTGTAATCTGAACAAGCCGTTTGTTGTAGTTTTCTGAGAAAGAGAATATATCCTTTTAGAGTGGACTTTGAGCTTTGCAATTTCACAGAATCCTTATTAAGCTCAAACAGCTACATTACACACTAACTAATGTTGAAACCCCTTTAACAACAAACATGTTGTATCTTTTCTGTTTTAGTTTTCATACAAAAGTCCCCCCATCCTTCTTCTCAGAATTTCAGATTTCAAACAAATGTTTGCAGTCATAAGAAAAATTTGCTAACACTTATTAACACCTATTAGTTGCTAATTAGCATGCAAATTACCAGAAAATTAACCATTTATTAGTGCTTATTTTACAAGACGTAAGGATCTGTAATCCTAATCCGAACCACCTTTCAAGAATTTATTGAAGGAAAAATCATAGTTAACAAAATTTCCATTCTAATCTTTTAAAATGAAATATTTTGCATTAAAACCATCCAAGAACAAATGATCTGATTATATACTGCAATGAAATGATTATATACTGCATGTCTCCCGACGTATTTTGGAAAACAAAGTTGATACCTAATTGAAGCCATGGAGGACATTTGCGTTTATGCATTTGGAAGAAGCTTTTATTCAAAGCATTTTACAGAGCATTTTAAGTATTTATCAGTATTTATGTGTGTTCCCTGAAAACCAAACCCATGGCAGTGCTATTGACCTCTGAGCAATAAAACGTTCCTCTGAGAGGCGGGAAAAGATGAACGCATGCTGAGCTGATTTGAAGCTTAATGAAACTATGAGCTAAACAAAACTGATACGCCTAAAACTGCAGTGCCAATGAAAATGGGAATCATTTCAGGAAAGACCTTTATGTTGGCACAAAGCAAAAAAATAGAAAGCTGTCATGAGGAGGAATTTACAAATAAAAGCTTGTTTGTGGAAAACCAGCATTGGTGTGTATGAGTCTAGTGTGTTTTCTTTTGTTTCTGAGGTTTGAGTTTTATAGATTCGATGACATCTGGCTTCCTGTCAGATGCTAGTGCAGAGGGCTCAGACTGTGATATGGGTGAGTTCATCAACACAAGGAGCAATCAGGGCATTGTGAGGGTACAGAGGGCACAGCATCACGCTCGCTGCCAGTTCCTGTGCCACCCAGGTGCAGCTTATCTGAGGCTTCAAAGTGAGCGAACGCTATACTCACTTGGCTTCCCTGTGACTGCAAACTGACAATTTTCTTGCTGTTGTAAAGGTGTGGAATTTTTTTGCTGGCAAAATCCAGTCATTTTAATAGGAATTCACACAAGCAGGAGTTTTGTGAAGAACCCCTTTTACAAATTCTCCAAAAAATTATTATTGAATAATTTATTTTCTTTGCATGCTATATAAAAGTATTCAGAATGAACCACTGATGGCGGATAGACTATTTTGACAACGTTTTTCATACTTTTTAAGACCTTGACGGCGTAATTTACTTTGCAGTCAATGGGAAACTCGCAAGCCTCCTTCATCTAAAATATTGTGTTTCGAAAACAAACAAAGCTTTTAAGGGTTTAGAACGACACGGGACAGGTAAGTGATTAATGACCAAATTGTCATCGGGGTGGAGGAATCCTTTAAATGTGCATGTATGCATTCACCTTCAGTCTGGTTTAGGATGTTAAATTTGTTAAGATTAAAAAAGATTTAATATAAAACACGATGCACACACGTGACTAACCTCTGTATCTACTGTCCAAACTCCTGTCCTCTCTTTCCGTAAAAAACTACAGAATTTAAGCCTTCCCATATCCAAGATAAGCTTCTCCAAATACAAATACATCATGTAGATGTTTAAATCTGTTCAAGACGTGAAATCCCCCGGAGAATGCCGTTGAGAGCTGCAGGAGAGCAAAGACTGTTTTCCATTTGTTTTCAGTAACACCCTGACCTGAAATATTTAGCACACACTCAAACACAAACACGTTTGCGTGTCAACAAGGGCAAACCATAGACTGATTGTTTTTATTATGAATATATAGCCCAAACATGTTACAATTTTCTTTCTTTTTTAAAATATTTTATAATTAATAATTTGACATATTATATGTGTTTCAGTTGACAAATGTATCCATTTTGCACTTGTGATGACATTTGTTTTAGAACATAGATTTTAATGCACCCTACCATTCAAACTTTTGTATTTTTTAAAACGTTTTGGTTGCCAAAGCTGGATTTATATTTGCAAAATACAGTAAAAACAGTACTATTGCGACATATTAT